>JAGGAU010000102.1:0-36883 GCA_017657275.1 Termitomyces sp. T108 | reverse complement strand
TACTGTACAGCATGACCGCGCCTAAACCCTAACCCCGGAGGAGGTCCGGAAATCTCCGGACTATTCCCGGACAACTCTGGAGGTCCCAAGATGGAAATAGCTCCAGAACGTCCTGAAATGGAAGTCCGGAAATCTCCGGACTGCCCCGGAACAATCCCGGAGGTCCCAAAATGGAAGTCCCCTGACACCAACGGCCATCAACGGCCATCACCACCCATATACGCCACCTTGGCACCGACTCCAGCAAACCCCGGACACCCACGCCACTGTCAGCGCCTGCCCCGGCAATCCCTGGGCGCCCACGCCACCGTCAGCGCCCACCCCGGCAATCCCCGGCCATTAACCCAGCGATCCCCGACCCATCACTGGCACACCCCAATGTCCCCTTTCCTAATCAGGCAACCACCACGACTCACACATCAACGCATCACCCAGCCCAGACCCCGCACCCTGCACCTCCTGTTCGGTCGACTCCTCGCCTCCCCGCACCATCCATGCCTCCATGCTCCCAAAGCAAGGCCCTTCCTTTGTGCAAGCTTCCTTTACGCCACTCGACCAACATTGGCACCCACAGCGCCCTTGCATAATCCCCGGGCTTCAGCAAGGGTCCCGGCACTTCCATGCTGCTCTTTGCATGAACCCCAGGCTTCAGCAAGGACCCCCATGCTGCGACTTGCCACGGAACCCGGGCCTCAGCCTGGGAGCATGACAGACCCCATGTATATAAGTCGTAATGTAGCATATGGTAGGGTAGTGTTGATATTGCCCATCTTAGTCTCTAGTTTTTCTAGCTATCATTCCAAGTCTGCTTCCATTACCCTATCTCTATTTCCTCTTTATCTCGTACTTGACTCGACTCCTTCTCTTCTTATCTTATCTCTCATCTCGTCTTGCCTCAATTCATCTGCTTTTCATCTCCGGTCTTCTTCTATTTCTAAGTTCCTCTCCCGTCTATCTCTCTAAGTTTCTCTCCATTTCCCTTCCTCTCTTTTCTCTGTCTTGCCTCTTGTCTATTCTCTCAAGTCTCGACTCTTTTGCCCTCCCCCATCTTCCTCCAGCCCCGGGACTTAGTGAGCCCTGCGCCTGAGCCCCGGCCCTATACACACTACACACTCATGCCAGGACTTACACCAAGCCCCGGAGCTCGTCCCCAGACCCCAGAGTTTCCCCCACAGTTTCCTGGATCTCTCTCGACCCCTCTAACTTCACCCTCATCCCCTCAGTCCCAGTCCGTACCGCTGCGCCCGCCCTTCAGTTGTGCGTGTAGACTTCGTGCACGCCAAGTAAAGATTTGCCCAGTGGTCTGAGCCCCCGTGGTCAGCAGAACCTGACAGTCATGTATGATCTGTCCATCATGTTACACATGCATGCAGAGCATCAACAGGGCCATTGATGTGTCCCTTGGCTTAGCAACAAACATACCATGTGTCTTTGGCAACATCACACTCTTCTTACAGATCCATGTCATCTGGCAACCAGCATATGACATCCTGCTTGGCAAGCCCTTTGATGTCTTAACAAGGAGTACAGTAAAAATATACAGCGCCGACAACACCTTTATCACCATTGCTGACCCAAACTCTGGTGCTATCCAAACTATACTGACCTATCCACAGAGGTGTCCACCCAACAAACAACTGGCCCCCAAGGCCTTTATACCAACTGACATGGAGAACCAAGAAGATTTGAAAGGCATCAAGGAAGTGATAAGTGATGATCATAGAGATGTTGCACTAATAATAGATTTTGACCACAGAGACCAATCAGCCAACATTGTAATTGATGAGGCAGTCCTCAAGGCTATCTCTACAAAAAATAACTCCTTAATTGCAACAAACTATGTAACTACAGACACAAAATTGAATCCCCAAGAAGCCTACCAGGCTTCTTTGGCTTACCTATATCTCACCACATCAGAACTGTTCTGCCATGTAGCTCTGGACAACTCAGTATTACTTACTGACAAATACTTTCTAGGATACATGAGACCTGCCCACTGCATTAACATTTACTATAGCACTGACAGACCTTCAGGAAAGGCTTGTATCTCCTCAATGGTAAGCAATCTATTGGGTATGGTCAAATGGAAGGGCATGCAAGTCAAGAAAAAGTACTAGCCAGTTGTGCTAAAAGTCAAACTAGTACTGGGACATGTTGCAGAGAACTACTGAATTGGACAGCATATCAGAGGCAATCCTTTGGTGACAATGCTAGCATTGGACCCTAATCTGCTGGCAACAAAACCAGAAGGAAGGTTTATGGCACAACACATGGAATAATTCAACAAGGACCATGATATGGGCTCCCTATCTCTGGACAAATTGTGCATACTAATGAACCTCATGGCTAAACAAAATAAGGCTTTTGCATGGGAAGACACCAAGCAGAGGAGTTTTAATCTGGCAATGTTTCCACTGATTGTTATCTCTACTGTACTGCATGTACCTTGGAATGAGAAGAACATTCCAATACTCCCTGGACTTGAGGGCAAAATTATGGAACTTGTATGCACCAAGATAAGGGTGGGCATATATGAACCTTCAAACTCTTTCTATTGGTCCTGGTGGTTTTGTGTCCTCAAGAAGAATGGAAAGCTGAGAATTGTGCATAGCCTGGAATCCCTTAAACATGTTACAATTCACCATTCTGGGGTTCTTCTGTATCCAGATCATGTAGCCAAGTCTTTTGCAGGAAGGATTTGCAGCGCTGATAGCGTCATATCTTCCCTATTTGTGGAATTAATACTTGTGTTCAGTACTTGATGATTGATAAAGTTTGCACAATAGGTGTGACAATTAGTAAAACACAAAAGGACTTTGAACATTATTGTCAGAAGTAAAGTTTATATTTTGATGGCTCGACATACTACTAGCAACGGTAACAGAAAGGATAACAATGCAGGTGGAACAAAACAATATGGCAGATGCTGCCAGAGAAGACCTGGCTCAAAATGCAAGAGACTTAGATCTTATCTATTTTCATGATATGGTACAGTATTTATAGTGTTATTGGTAGCCAACTGTGACCACCTGCCTTAGACTATCTCACCTAGAGCATCCAGTGGTGCCGCTTTGCATCACTTCACCACTGCAGGATCTGGGATTACTCTTGATTCATTTCCTTTCCCACTGGCATATAGGTATCTACAATATGACTTTTCCATGCTGCAGATCAGTAGTACTTGATCCATGTCCTCTTTTACTATCTGCTGTTGAGTAATTACCAGTTCTGCTACTGAGCTTGTCCTACCCATTACCATTATTATTACCGCTGCTGCTTCCAGTGCCGTTGCCTGCTGGTGGTGTTAGGCTGAAAAACTAGGGTCTTTCCCTGCTTCCTGTTCTCAGCCCTGTTCAGCCCCTATCAGTGCTATCCTGGACTTGTACATAGGCTATGACAAACGGCTGATATTACCAATCTCAAGGGACCTGGCAACTTTTCAAATGCTGTTTGAGGCTCTTCAGTTGGTAACTCTACCCATGGGTTGGACTAACTTGGTACCAATTTTCCATGACAACATGGTCTATATCCTCCAGCTGGAAATACCTTTTTTGTGTTAATATTCATTGATGACATTGGTGTCAAAGAGCCCAAGGACTGGAATTTAGTAAATGAAACACTGACAGCACATCTGGAGAACTTCAACATGTGACTAGCATTGTGGGAGTTCTTTAGGGTCTTACATTGGGTCTTACAGCAGATGAAGTAAGTATTGTGGCAGAATATTCTCAAGACACAAGCTGGTACTCTGCATGGAATGGATAAAGATTTTAGGCCACGTCTGTACACCGCAAGGGTGAATCCCAAAAGAGAGCCAATTGATACTGTTGGAATAGTAGGGC
The DNA here is from genome assembly GCA_017657275.1 of Termitomyces sp. T108. NCBI lineage: Eukaryota > Fungi > Basidiomycota > Agaricomycetes > Agaricales > Lyophyllaceae > Termitomyces > Termitomyces sp. T108. The sequence goes on along the minus strand of JAGGAU010000102.1, from coordinate 33,041 downwards.
CCATGCTGTTCGGGGTTCTAAGAATCTTTGGGAAGAACTTTGCACATTGGGCACATCACCTTGTTAAACTGACACAAAAGGACATACCATTTAAATTTAGTAAGGAACAAGTGGCAGCACAAGCAGATCTGGTAGTGGCCCTGAAAACGGCAGACCCATTAGTACCCATTGATTATACTTTGGCAGACCTGGTCATTCTAGCTGTGGACACATGATATATAGCAGTAGGGTTTTTCTTGTGTCAATGCATGGTGGATAATTGGAAACAATGGCAGTACAACCAGTGTGGGTTGATAATGCTAAACAACAGGGAGTCATGGTATAGCCAACCCAAATTGGAGCTGTATGGTCTTTTCTGGGTGCTACAGAACATGTGCATGTACTTCATTGGGGTACAAAACCTGATAGTGGAGGTAGATGCCTAGTATATCAAGAGCATGTTGGCCCACCTGGACATCCAACCATCAGTGAGCATGAACTGGTGGATTGTAGCAATTTTATTATTCTACTTCAAGCTAGTACATGTCAAGAGTGAGTTCTACAGATCAGATGGATTGTCACAGACAATGCATGACAATCTAGGGCACAGAGGGATGTATGTGACCCATGCAGCTTTGTTGGAAAAGTTCTGGTGACTGCAAGTCCAGGCTGATATCCTCTGGTATGTCAGGACCTGCTATATCTGCTAGGTACAGCAGACCTGAAAAATATTCATACCGCCAACAGTAGCAATGCTAGTGCTGCTCTTCAGAAAAATATATATTGACACTTATATACAAAGGGCAATAGTGTTGCAGTGTTGGTATGATCAACTGAAGTGCCTACATGAGACAGTCTTCATGGCAAGAAGGGAAGCAGCCAGACACTTTAAGCAGGACTATTTGGCTACAATTCAAGACTTTGATTTCCAAAAGGGTGCACTAGTGCTAATGAGAAACACTAAGATTGAAGTACGCACAATTGGAAGATGAAACAATGCTATTTAGGATCATTAGTGGTGGTGTCTCAAAATAAAGGTGGGGCTTATGTTCTCTGCAAACTCAATGAATCTGTACTGCACTGGCTGGTGGCAGCTTATCACCTTATTTATACTATATTTTCCAAGGGAACAGATAGATTTACTAGAAACCATGCTGAATATTGATACAGCCTGTTTGCAGGAGTTGGAAGAGACCAATCTCTTGGATGACAAGGAGGACATGAAAGAAGATGAGGACTTACCATAGTGGGAGATGGAAAGATTACTGAAAAGACACATAGATATAGTATATGGCTAAAGTGTGATGATGGAAACTGAGCGCAAATTTATATAATAAGACACATGGATGGTAAGAAAAAATTCACATTGGATAAGACAAGCAGAAAATATATACACATCAGGGGAGAAAATACTATGGCAAGGCCTGTGGTGGCTCCTCATTGCTACTCACATCTGGATTAAAGACATCTAGAGAGGGAGCACCTTGTAGAACAGGGCTGCGTTCAGGCAGGAAGGTGTCAGCTGAGATGTTGTGATCAATCTGCCAGTGAATGGCCCATTGACACTCAAGCATGAAACAAGCAACTGCATTTGACTGCTGGGTGAAAGTGTCAAGCACCTGTTGAGCAACCAGGAAACAACCATGGTTAGCTTCCACTTGTTTGCAGTAGATGGAAAGCATGGTGTTGGCACAGTTGTGACTGCATTTCAGACTAGAACAGGCTTAGTAGAAGTTGATGGGAGTGGTAAGACCCTCACCTCAAAAAGGAGCACCCAGTCTTTGGTGTGGAGAACATTAGAAAGTAAAGGCAGATATTGGGGAGAAAACTACTGATTGGTTAAACCAGAGTTGCAACACAAGACTAAGACATATCGAATGGTAAAGGAGCTAGCTGAAGATGTAAGATGATTCAGAGACTGCCTGGGCAAAATGTGAGAGCCAAGTTGGACCACTAGCAGCAGACTCTGAGAAAAGATTGATAAGGTTGAACGTCCCAGAGACTTGTAGGGCAGCAGTATCTGAGAAGTTATCCACCACTGAGGTAGATGTGTCCCAGTTGGTATTGGTGGCATTGTTGGAAGAGCACCTTTCAGGAAGTGTATTGGTGGCTGGAGCAGCAGATGGAAGTGTTGGAGCAGTGGGTAGGAAAGTGGGAGTATCAGCACATGAAGGCACTAGAGGTGAGGATGGTAGTAGTGGTGAATGAAGAAGAAGAGGATTGCAGAAACTGAAGGCTTAGGCTAAGTGATAGCAAGGACTAAGAGGCAGAACTACAAACAGAACAAGATGGCGGTTGGGAGGGGGATGGGCAAGCTTGGAAGTTGGAGGACAGGAATATAGGACATATGCAGCAGGTGCTGTGAAAGGAGGGGTAGAGCTGCTATGGAGACGCTTTGGGGACAGAGTGTATGCCTCATTGTTGGAGTTGCTGTTGCTAATGGTGGCAGTGGATTTTATTGGGGGGCACTTGCATTTAATGGTCAAAGTGGAAGAAAGATGACTGACAGTGGCACCAGCAAAGCTCCACTTGATCTCATAGCCATGCCCTTGTTGCTATAAATATTTGTGAGTGGCTTTGATATGGGCAACATGGAGGGATACCGTTACTGTGTCATGCCTGGCTGGCTTACAAGCACAAAGGCTAGTACTATTCCAGGTGTAGCCTTGGGCGGCTACTGTGCAAAGGTGGCAAGGACGATTGAGGCCTGAGTACTAGCAGAATTGGTTGATGTTCTGCAAAATGCACAAATCCCAGGAATGAGCTGGGCTGGCAAGATAAAAGGTGGCTGATTTACAGGGCCCAGAGCTTCTTGGGCCTGGTGGTGGTCATGAGGGCTAGCCAGGCAAACTACACTCTTGCTGGCTGGTACTTCAGTATCAGCTGCCCAGAAAGGATTGTCCAGAACTAGATGTGAATAATAAGAAGGAATAAAATTGTTCAAGAAGGGAAAACTATGGGAATGAGCAAGGCAAACTGGTAGACAGAAAAAGCAAATATATATACATAAATAGGTGTGTAGAAGCTAGTGAAGGTTGTAGAAACTGCATCATCTAGGTCAATAACTGTTAGGAAACACAGTAGATGCTTAGTGATGGTCATTATTCAGAGTGGAGGCAAGGAGTTAGCTTATCCTTTCTCTTTTTTAGTAGAGGTAAGGTGAGGTGGCAAAAAAGGTATAGGCATAGACAGAACAATAGAAGCAGGTGCTAGTGGAGCACTGAAAGATGCAGGAGTAAGTAGAATGGCAGTGAGCAGGAAGATAGACAGAGCAGGAGGAAGCTGAGACAAGTTGTTAAAAACAATTAGAGCATATTCCTCAAGAAGCTAGAGGAAAAAAGAATTAGGCACTGTCATGACTCCACCCCTGAGCCAAACCCTTGGACCTTGCACAGCCCCAAAGGCTACTTATATGACCCAACCTCTAAAGGGCCCAGCCAACTCCAGCCATCACTCCAACCACTGCCAACAACCCCCACAGCCATCACTCCAATCACCGGCAGTCCCTGATCTTGGACATCATCAACTCCTGACATGGCCATCACTCCAATCAACCGGCAATCCCTGCTTCAGATATCACCAATAACTCTGGGTAGCCTTGGAACTTGACCACATGGACACCATGCACATCATTTGACGCATCACACATCACCACGCATCATTTCACACATTACTGCACAACATTCCACGCACCATGCATTGCCAGCATTATGCATCTTATCTCACAAAACACGAGTTCCACATTCCACCTTGCCATGCTCCGCAGTGCTATGTTCCCCCTCCATGCAGCACCGCTGTGGCTCTCAAAACAGCAGCATGGCCGCTGCACAATACCTGACACCTGCAGTAATCTCTGCAACTTCCTATATCCTTGGACCAATTCTTAGACCTGTAGTCAGTATATAGAGCTCCTAGAAGTACTCATAAAGGTAGTGTTGATATTATCTACATCTAGTACTTGTCTGTCTTGTCTCTTCACATCTCTAGCCATCATGTTGTCAACTTGTTTCATCTTCAGTTCTTTCCTTTATCTAGTTTCCTCCATTATCTCTACTTTCTTCTTTTTTCTGTTCTGCAATCTATCCCTTTTCCTTTCTCTTAGTTTCCACCTCTAAGTCTTGCTCCTTCTTCTCTGATTTCTGTTCTCTCTTCCCCTGTTTTTCTTTTCCCAAATCCTTTTTCATTAGGCTCTTGCCTAGTATAATTTGCACATTCCTCTATTAAGCCCAACCCCAGAGCCAACCCTGGGACTCACCCTCAGCCTCAGAGCTTACCCCTAACCCCTGGAACCCTTTTTCCAGCCTCAGAGCCTGCTTTTTGACTCCAGAGTTTCCTCTTTTACTCTCATAGTGCCTGTTTAATACTTCTTCATACATACTCAGCCTTCAACTTCAGTCTGAACTAGCTTGAACAACACCACCTGCAAGTAGACTTTGTGTCTGCCACATAAGGAATCACCCAGTAGTCTGAGCCTCCATGGTTAGCGGAACCTAACAGGCACAAGATGGTGAAAAAACTAGGCAAAAACCTCACAATCAGAGGTGTCAGGCGCTGTGCCCAAAGAGTATGGCGATGAGCAGCCTAGCATGATACTAGGTGCCCACAGGCCTCAGCATATTGTAGCCACTCAATATTGGTGTTAGCTACACCAGTCCATGCCTTGAGCAAACCAAAGGAGCCAGTTGTAACGGCCTCTGTGTTAGGGGCATGTGTAGAGAATGCTAAAAGGCAGTTGAGAAATTAGTTGGCACAAGAAACGCATTGCCAGGCTAGCTGAAGGTGGAAGAGATTGGTGAGCAAAGACATCATTATGCTCAAGAAAAACAGTGAAACAACCTCCAACATAAATACTTATAAAGGTTGATACAGATGCCATAAGGAGCTACAAAGCACCTCTGTCAAAAATACATAATGAGCTGAACTAAAGCCCAGGGTAATTAGAGATGCTAAGCAGAAAAGGTGGGTGGCAACTGAAGATAGTCACAATCTTAGCATAGGGGAGTGACTAGGCATAGGTGGCAAAATACAACATGAATACAAAGAGCAGGCTTACTGAAAAAACTACAGTGAATTATGAGGATAAATGTTCATGGGAATTAAAGAAAGCAATGAAGTTGAACCCAAAATCAACTTGCCACTCAATAGCATTCTTACACTCCTGCTAATAACAATGAAGGGCAAGGATTCAGTTACCAAAAATCTTGATGTTGGAAAAAGTCTCCTTGATCATCAAATGGCAATAATCCCAGGCTTAGTACAGATCATTATGTTGCTAACAGAGGGCCACAGAAAATGGGAGATGTGGTGGAAACTACTCATTATCCAATATCCAAAAAATGATGGCAAGTAGACAAATGATAAAGAGGAGGTTTCTAGACCACAAAAAAAAACTGGTCAGAAAAAGTGGCTAAAAAAAGAAGAAGGCAGCTTACCTCAAATTCAGTTGAAAAAACCAAGATAGAAGAGGAAGAGTGGTCCTCCTGGAAATTGCTAGTGATATGGCAGCACACTGTAGTAGAAGCATGGAAAAATGTGATACATTGATGTTGGTACAATAAAACAGAGATATGTCTAAAACAAAGCTGAAAACTGTAAGCAAGACATATCAAATGACCAAGCAATGCCTCTGTTGCAGACCACATACTGGCTGACTTTATAGACTTCAAAGCTACCAGCTTAACCTGAGAAAAAAAATGTTTTAGCTGACTGGAATGACAAGAAGTGATTAGCCAGAGGCTTACTGCATTCAGTCAATAATTTCTCTTGGTGTTGACTCAGAATGTTTTGATGGATGTTCTGAAAACTTGTCAATTGACTCTGAAAATCTTTAATAGTGGCCTAACAATGAGGAATCAATGGAGAAGGGAAAAACACATGTATCAGTTACTGACAGAAGCCTTTGTAGACTGCATGCTCATTTCTGCAATGCTGTCAACTCAGCCTGACAAAAGTGTCAGAGCAAAAATGATGAAAATTTGATGGGCAAACAAACACTTACTGTGTTCTGTTGGAAAAGCCTCTTTTTGACAGATATTTGAATTTCCAGGATCTGTTGCTCTTACTTGGCCATCTGCAATTGACTCTGAAGACTTTGAATGATCACCTAAGTATTGGATAGTAAGCAGAGAATAAAAGCAGACAAAGAATGACTGACTAATGAGTTGACAGACTATGCACTCAGCTCTGACTCAACAGATTTCAATGCTGCCAACTCAACCTGAGGAAATGTTAAAGCTGAATCTTGGCAGCATCCAGCTCAGCCTGAGAAGTTGTTTGAGGTTAGAATGACGATTCATTCATTGATCTTCATAGGCACTCACAATTTTCTCCTTGACTTTTTTCTGGTCTGTAGCCATACACTCTTGAAGACTATTTCACTCTTTTTTGACTGACCCCAGTTGTTCCAAGGTATTTTAGTGAGTTTCCTGAAGGGTCAACAATTGAATCTTCAGATGTCCAACAAGAGTCTCTTTATTATTTTAGTGTTTTGAGATCACCCTTGATTTGTTTCAAATTCAATTGAAGCCTATTGCACTCTCTTTGCAATAGTAGTAGCTGTTGTGTGCCATTTTTCATCTAGTTCTAAAGAGGCTCAATACATTTTTAAAAGGGTAGAGCATGAGTATTACAACCCACCTTATATTTCTCTAACAATGCTGCTTTAGCATTTCCTTGGTGCTGCTGCTTGGCTCAAAGGATGGTCAGTTGCTTTAAAGAAGAGTCACACTTTGTGGTGAAAGTCTGCACCAGTATAGTCATTGCTACTAGGGCTCTTTGTGCATGAAATCTAATGTTTTTCTCCTTAGAAACCTCATTGTTATAAGAACAATCAGTGTAAGCTTGAAGCCACACAACTTGTTCTGCACTGTCTTCCAATTCTATTGTCTTGTGTTGCAAGTCAGAGCATTAAGCATTGAGGGTGTGCTCAAGTTTGGTGGTGGTGCTTTTGATCTGAGTGTGGATGGTGTCATTGGTTTTCTGACAGAATGAAGCAAAAGACGTTTCTGTTTAATTCAGCAATTTTCTTGGCAAGCTAGCAAGTTGATCAGTATGGATTCTTCAAAAACTTGTGCAGAGCTCACTTGCTGCTCCAGAGAGAGAATCTGGAGCTTCAGCAAAGCAGTGTTGTTATTGTCTTGACTTGAGTCCTTGATGATATTTGTTAAAATGTTGTAAATTTTCTTCTTTTTAGAGAAAATAACATTTAAGTTGAAACAGTCTAGCACCTTCATCAATAGCCTGTTTTGACAGGAACACCTTCAAAAGGTGGAATTGAATAGTTGCCAAGCTTGACAGGTTTGTGTGCATTCAGATGCTGCAAAAGGCTTTCAAGTATTTTTTGGGGAATTTGATGCTCTAGTGAGAGAATACAACTTTTTCCTATTGTGTACTTGTAAATATAGGTGTTTGCATGCTAGAATTGCAGTGAAGGCAGACAATTTGATTGTATATAGGGTCAATTTGTATAAGAAACTCCATTAAATGACATCTGGTTTTTTCAACAATATTAGGATTGAATATAGATTTGTAAAAGGTTTCAGCACTCAGTTGTGCTCAGATTAATTTTGATTGAATGGAATATATTTTCTTTTGCAGCTCTCTTTGTTAGACAGGAAGAGGAACAAATAGTCAAAAGGCATGAACGACATTGAAGCTCAGGTGATAGAAAGCATTTTTGAACAGAAGTAGAAGTAATCAATTTGAACATAGTTGTAAAGGTGAAAAAAAAAGAAAGAGAGATTGGAAGAAATTTTATATGTTTTCAAGAACCTTTTTATTTAAACTAAGAGCAACTTCAAAAGTACCAACAACTAACCATTCCACTGACATAAAGACTATCATGTCCTTATGAAGGGATACACAAGTCCAATAGATGCTTGAAAGCAAATGGTTGCACTTGTTCCATGATTCATTGAAAAGTGCAACTCTACTTTCAATTCACTTTGATCTTTGCAACATCAAGCTACTGCTATTATAAAAGCCAACATGGCTTCATTGCATAAAAAGAAAGAGATGAAATCATTTGAAAAAAGCTTGCTCTTTATTCTTCTGCACAGTTTGAAGACTGTAAACACCCATAAGAGCCACCACTGTGTAGTACCTCAATGTGCTGAACATCTCTTCAGGCCATAAGTAACCATTGTCTTGAACTTAATCAATGATTTCCTTGCATTCAGCTGTATACCTTCCTGTGGGTTTGAACTCCAGTGGATTGAGATCCAATTGTGGCATATTTGCCAATGGGTCTCTGGTAATGCATCTTTTGATTCTAAACTCCTCAACAGAGGTTCCTAGCACAGGTCTCACCTTCTTATCCACAGGTTCGGATTTCTTAGAGAATATTTGTGCAGTTTGATTCATACCTGCTTCTAGTTTTAGGTGTCCTTCTTGTGCTATTAACTCTTCAAGGTCAGGTATTTGAGATAGTTGCCCACTCAAATATGCTGATAAAGTCTTCTGTTTTTTCTCTTCTAGCTCCTTGCTTGCAGTAAAAGCTCTCAACTCTTCTATCTCAAAGCCTTCTGGCTTTAATACATAACTGGTTACTACTACTTTCCCTTCTTGAGTCTCAGCTAGACTCACTGCACCCTCTCTTTGATTTTTGATCAGTTCATTGAGACTCAAAATTTTGCTCCTCCTGCAATCTTACTTTTAGATATTTTCTCTCTCTCAATAGTGGGTAAGACTGTCCATCATCCAGTGTCTGAATCTTGAATAGTGATGATTGCACTACCATCCTGCAAATTTTGAATGTTGCTTTCTGTTAAGGTGTCAAATGAATGACCTAGCAAGACATACTAGTATAAGCTGGTTTTTCAAAAATATGCACTTGGAGGTAGATGATGAAGCCCTCAGCAAAAGTGAATGGTACATTGCGAGCTAAGTCCACTGACTCATTGACCTGCTGATTTGCACATTCCATCCTCAGTCTTATGTCTGGGTTCCAGGTTAGCCCTAGCAATAAAGCTTCCTTTAATGCCATACAAACTATTTGTGAACCACTGTTCAGAATTGCTTCTGTTGAACCCTTCTTATTAATGACTGGGTTCAGAGACCTTTTAAGACTTGTAACTCTCTAGCCACATAGACTACTACTGGTTTTTCTCTTAGAGGAATACTTTCTAGATATGTTGCAACACAGTCTTGATGCACAACAGCTCCAGTCAGTAATCCTTCTTGTGTCCCATCAGCAATGAAGTAAGTTGCCAAGGGTAGCTCATTGATGTCTACCTTATTGGGTACTTTCTCCACTGTATTTAAGTGTTGGCTAGCTGCCTTTGGAATGTTTGGTTCTTTAGGTCTAGGTAGTTTTGGTACCAGGTTTTCTGCCATAGCTGCCCTTAAACCTGGTGTTACATCAAGTAACTCCTTGGTAAAAGGTGCTGAAGCTTCCAACAGCTTATCAACCATTCTCTCCAACCTCTTTTGAGTCCCCTCAACAGACCCTGTACCAGTGTCCTGCATTGTCACTCTGTGCTCTTCATTTAAAGCTGGTACCTTCTCAAAAGGTACAACTTTGGTGCTACTTGGTGAGAAATCTTCTTTGGTAGCTTTTCTTTCCAGGATTTTTCAATTGGTCTCTCTGGTAGTAAGGATATTCCTGGGTGAGATAACTCTTTCCTTACTACTTTCAAGCCTCTAAATTATTTTGACCTTGCAGTCCTCCTTCCACATTTCCCATACTTCTTGTGTTAACAACACTGATAGTAATTCAGTCATCTTGTTGAAGCCTTTCTCAAGCTCCCCCAAGCGGTCTGATTCACTGTGGTTGAATCCTCTCTAACATGTCATCCCAGGTGTCTCTGGTTGCATTGACATAGGTAGAGTAAGTGGGAGTCTGATGGTGCCTCTTCAGACCATCCAAAGTACAATCCTACTTGCTTGTCATGCAGCTGGACTACTCATTTATGAGGTGATATATTGGCAGGTTCTTTGGGTAAAGAAGCTCTGTTAGGCATCCTTGTTTGTCCCTCTACTAGTATGACCCATCCTCTATGCTTCTGGATAGAACTCTTGTATTTCCTTAACAAAGGCTTTCCAAGTCTTTCCATCTTCATAAGCATCAAATCCTATCCACTCCTGCTCTGTCTGAGCATTCACATACTCCAACACTTTCTTTTTCCTGTCTTTATCTCCTTGAATACCAGCTCCTTCAAACAGTGATTCCATCCTTTGTAAAAACCTATGGACTTCTGAGAGTTCAGTATGTCTAAACTTTGGAGCATCTCTGCTGTCTGGAATTGGCATTCTAATTTTATTTAATTGCTCCATTGTTTTTTTTCCACTAGTTGACTCAACAGAAGACTTAAATGTGATTGGTGTAGAAGTGAGCTTCTCTGTGTGGAGTTTTCACTTTCAAAAAACACTATCTGGGTCAGGTAGACTAACAAGAGTACTCTTGTTAGAAGTATGAGTCTCCCTTCTTTTGGGTGTTATGATAGTTTTTGCCTTTGGTTGATTAACCTTAGGTGACCTAGGCCAAGACCCAGGTGGTCCAAAACTAATGTTTCTTTTTGATTTTTGAACTCCTGAGGGAGTGCCAACAAGTGTTTGTTTTTGGTACTAAAGCCCCTTGTAGTGGGCTCCAGATGATGCAAAATGTAGGGTTTGTTGAACTAATCAGAGGGATCCCAATTAGTCTAGACAACTCAACTTTACTTTTGCGAGTTTCATGGGGCTATGACACAGAAACACACACTTGTAATAAAGTAATAATTGGTTTTGGTAGTTATTATTATTATAATAATGGACTGAGGTAGTCCACACAATAAAAGCATTCCAAAGGTGACAAGGATGACCCTAATGAAGTCCACTAAATGATAGGCCTAAGCAGTCCACTCCCTGGGGACCCTAAGCCACACAAATGGTTTATTCACTAGATTAACAAAGTTATGCTTATTTTGAGCAAACTTAGTTCACACAAATGTAGACAATGTACTCTATTAAAGCTGGTCTGAAGTACTTTAACTGGTTAGCCTAAGTAGTCCACTTCCTGGGGACCCCAAGCTGCACAGGTATTTCCTTACTTGGGTCCCCCTTTCCTTGTCCTATTTATACCTCTCTCCCTGTGCATGGACCATGCATGATTTCCTGCTTTCTTTTGTTCTTTTCTTATTTTTTGATATTAGGCACTTCAGAATCAATTGTCAGCTCATCAAGAGACACACTGAGCTACTCAAACCAAATGAGACAATCTTCAAGTCCAATGTAATCAAGCACTGAAACAGGTGCAAGAGGCACATTTACAACTTGATCAAGCACAAAAGTTGGTTGGCAAGCTCAGCATTGTATGTCTTTCATTTTTTAACTCCCTTGGGTTTTCACTTCTTTTGTAGAAAAAGAGTATTTATAAAGACACTGTCGTCAAGCTTAAACAGAGGATTTCTGCTTTGAAAGGGAAGGTAGCCATGCATCCAGCACAATTGAATGAAACAATGCAAGCTGAGCCCTCTGCTGCTGAACATACTTCAGATGAGGATGTCATACTCAATGTTGCAGACCAAAATGAATATGAACACAACATGGATTCTGAAGATGACAGTGAATGGAGATGACATGCTCAGTACCACCAACTCAAGGCTTGCTTGTTATAAAAGGCAGCAACAAATTGTCTCCAACTTCACTGATAGAAGACCTTATCATGCTGGAAAGCAAAAAGAAAGTTTGTCCAATCCATCAATGCTAGTAGGCTCCTGAATCAATTCATACTATCTTTGATTATCAGATTTCTGACTTGTTTTTTTTTTCAAGCTGTTTGGATTGAGTCCCCTGTTCTTTGCCACTCAAAAGCTCCTTCTGTTCATGTGCATTGTCTCAATCTATTGCCTTCTATACTCTTGGTAGTAGTGGGAGAATAAGAACTTTTCTTGCCAATGATTCAATGTGTTCACCTTACATTTCAAGCAAGGTTCCTGATTACCATCTACTGCTTTGAAACCAAATGATTTGCTTGACTCCTGCTTGGCAAAGGCAGCAATCACAAACCTTTCAGAAATTCTCAACACCATTCCATGTGTCACTAGGTCCTCATTCTGAGAGTGTTTACTCATCATCTACAATCATGACTCCTTCAAAAAAGCCAAGCAACAGATGACTTCATATGGATAGACATGCTTTCTAGACCTGGTTGATTGAATTACCAGCCCACTTTGTTGCTCAAAATTCAAGAAGAACTGGTTCTTACCCCTTCTACTCACCTTCATAGCTCTTTTCCATCATCTACCACTCCTCATATGGCAAAGAGTTCAAGACTTTAAAAAGATGACAAGAGCACTCCTTCAAATGACGTGATTATGCACATGCTGTGGCATCATGCATCAGAAAAGAAGTTGCACCTCAAGTGCAGCCCAAGATGAGCATGGATTTGTTGCTGCAGCAGTTGTGTCACAACTCACTTCTGGAGCTTGCCCCACCACCCCAGAACAACACCACTAACCCCCTACCTCCAAGCGCACCTGCACAAATCCTGGAACTAACTCCAGACCTTGCACTAACATAGGACTTTGTATCTGTAGCTACCTCAAGTCTGCCTCATAAGGTCTTGCTTAGAAAGAAGCCCCTGCAGTCAACAGAACCTAACAGGTTGGAGGCAGCAGGGCAATCTATGCCTTCCACTGCATCCTTTTTGCAAGACAATTTTGCAGTCATGGTGATGAAAAGTCTGCTTGACCAAATTAAGCTGATGAAGAGGTAGCATGTGACAGCACTGGAACAGATTGATTATGCAACTAAGCACAAGCTGCTGGCCCATGAAAAGGCTAGCATGGAACCCAAGCAAGCCAAGCTACAACTGCCAAAGCCAGCGGAAGTTGTTTGGATAGCTGTACCTACCACATCCTAACTAGAGCTGTGGATGGCTCTGGGTCCAGCAACCATGCCTATGCAACCTACTGCCACATCTACTGGGCAGATCACAGTAGCAGATCCTCCACCAGTGGCTTTGACAGTGCTGGAAGTGCTCCTTGCACAACTCTTGCTGGAACAGTGAAATGAAAATATAGATGTGGTTCCACTAACTAGTAGCAAGCAGGCACTGCTAGATGCACTCAGCCTCATTATTGTCAGGAGACACTTCCTTTTCAGACTTTCAGGACTTTTTATACAGTATGTTCCCATGCCTCTGCCTACATTCCCATGCCTCCATGCCCATGTTGATGCGCCACACCCTGACAGAGGAATTCTTAGACTTGTTCTCTTCAGATTTTCCTTTGCCAAATATTTAGCTACATTCCTATCATATCATACCATTTTAATACACTTCAGATTTTCCTCAGCCAGTTGTGTGACTTAGCTGCAACCTCTAAAGGTCACCATTACAGCAGAATAAGTCTTCTAACTTTGGTCTGAAGCCCCCCTATAGCTTGCCAATCTTTTAGGCCCCTATTCATCACCTTTTCACTAAACTTAAGCCCCTCTGTTTCTATGTTTCAGCCAGCCCCTCCAGATCCTCCCTCAGACACCTCAGTTCCACAAAACAATGCCTGGAGTCTGCCTGCTTCAATTGAAAACACAGATGCAACTCACTCAGACTTTTTTATTCCTCTATACTTCCAAACTCTTCACCCTCTGTCAAACCACCAAAATCAACTCTGATTCCTTCCTGGCACTCCTTGAGCACCTCTCTGCAGCCTTGGCTGCATCTCCTCCTTCTCCAACATTGGTCCCACACTTTTTTATTGTGAAACTGGTCCTTTCAGCTCTAGGATGTGCCAACATTCCCTGTCTCTGATACATACAACAGTGGCTGCGCATACAGAAAGTGTTTCCTTTAGTCTTGCATCATCTATATCCAGCTCTGTGGTGACAATTTCCTCTTCAACAAGCTAAAAATTGCATGAGTCTTGTCCTATATGAAGTCAGGGCAGGCAGCAACCTACATAATGAGGGTTTTCTAGCACTCCAGAGGAGTTGCAGGGTTTGAAGATTGGGCCATGTTTAAACAGGAGTTCCAAGACAAGTTCTTCTCCTAGAATTTAGCCAAGACTGCTGTGCTGGCCCTACAAGACAAGGACCAGTATGGGCAAGGCAAGAGGTCCCTGAACAAGTACATTGACTTATTCCAGGCACTTATAGAGCAGGCCAACTACTTCAATGGCCTGCAGCTCTGCCTCATCTTTCAGGAAGGGCTGCAGCCTGCCCTGTGTTACAACCCACCTATCCTCTACCCCACTGACCCCTTTGCCCTCATCTTCACCTCCATCTACCATCTGCTGCTCCTTCACCAAACTCTGATGTTGACTCACCACCAAGATCTCTTGCATCACCCATCCCAAGTGCTTTGGAGTTGCATCAGCGGTGCATTAACCTCCTTCTCCATTGGGCCTAGTCCACTCACCTGGCACTTTTTCCTCTTCAGTGCCTCTAAAAGCCAATCTACGGCCCTGGAGACCATGCCCTGTGTGCTCTCCAGCCTCTCCTGAGTATATAAGGCTCCAGCCATCTTAGCTGGTCCCTAGACTTGGTATTAATTATATTACTTTATTTATCTACTCCTGTTTCCTCTGTTTTTGCTTTATCTCTTCCAATATACTCTATTTTCCTCCTCTATCTGCCTGATCTTTAGTTTCTATTCTCCTCCTGCCCTCCTGCAACCTCTATATCCATTTCAGTTGCCTTTAACTGCCTTCAGACTGCTTCAGAGTACTTCAGACTTCATGCCGAAGCCTCTTTCTAGACTCATCACCCTTCTGAGCCCCTCTGACTAGTGGGTTCCTTGCTCTACAGAGAGCCTCTGGGTCAGCGATTCCTGACACCCTGATGGATTGAATCAACAACTTGGCAGAAGAAAGGCCAGCAGACAACCAAGTGAACTTCTAATCCTAGGTGGCTCAGGGCTAGTAGCAGTTGATGGAGCTCAAGCACAATCTGTGCTGGGCAATGGCTCCTGCCTCTATCAATTACTCTCTATTTTCAGCTCTTTGCTCTCATATGCTTCCAGGGATAGACCCCCTTCTGTGATACCCCCAATACATCCTGCACTATCTTCTGAAGTGCTGATGGACATTGGTATCTCCTGCCAACAAGCTGCTCTCCCCCTCCTGTGCTGATGCTGCAATGCTCTTGGCCACTTTGCTTAGAGGTGCCCCTTGGGCTTTGTATCATGATATTACATGATGACCCATTAGTACAATAGTTGGTAGACATGATACAAGCCTTATGCTCAATTCATTTTGTTCTATAGATGTGTACCAGTACTAGATATGCTGACCTCACTACAATACATTTTGTTCTACAGTTTCTACTTGTATTGTGTTGCAAGTCACAAGCAGACCTTGATACTTGAATCGAGCATACCTTCTTAATTTTTTTTTGAGACCCCCCCCCCCTGTGTAACAATGTTGCTGATTGGGGATGATGACATGCCAATGGCAACAGAGACATGGATCGCCACACTGGTATTCAAGACTATCTAGGTGGAGCTAGTGATGCAAATTCAAATGCACCTTGGTAAAATGCAAAAGGAACTGAACAGGGCCTTGTCCAGGATATCAAGCCTTGAGATTGCAATGCATACAGAGACATGCCCTCCAAGAGTAAACTCCCCCACTGTGTACAATGGGAGTCAAAAGCATTTAGCAGACCAGTTCATGTGGCAAGTTGAAGCAGTGGTACTGTTCAAAAATTTTTAAAGTGACAAACAGAAAATTGTATAGGTGCAGTCATACTTGTCAGGCTCAGCACAAGAGTGGTTGTGCGTTATCACAATGGGACCTGAGAATGCCTTGGCAAATCTATGTTGCTACAACTGAGCAGTGTGGCTGAAAGATTTCAGAGCCTTGTTCTGCACAAGAGACCCAGCAAAGGAGGCAAGAATAAAAATTGATCAACTTGCACAAGGCTTGAGCTTGATTACTGACTATTGTATGGTGTTCTTTAAGCTAAAGAGCAAACTTGGAAATGCAGACATGGAAAGCAAACATGTAAAGGATTGGTTCTGAAAGGGGTTGAACTTGCAAGCAATAGAGGCATTGGCAAATTCTGACTACAAGACGCCTGAAGAAGCTCACAACATTCTGCTGCGCCAGAAGAGCAAGCTGGCCAACATTGCAGCCAAGAGGAAGGGTAGTTGAAATACATCAAACCAGACTTCAATGTGGCGGCAGAGTCAGACAAACCAAATAGCCACCAATGTGGAAATGGTTCATGCGGCACCACCGCCAGCTTTGAAGGACCTGGATGCTATGAAAGTCAATAAGGGCAAAAGCTCAGCAGTGGTAAAAGTGTGTCTCAAATGTGGCAAACTTGGCCATTTCATGGTGGAGTGTCTGCTGTGGAAGTTGGTGATCAAAGCAGCAGTGTAAGAGGCATTGGAAACAGGGAAGAAGAAGGATGAGGGTTCTGGTGTGGGTTTTGTGTAGGGTTGCCTTGCTTCACCATGGTGAGTGTGACTGATCAGTTCAATGTACATTGCACTAATAATGTTAGTGTGTTCAGAGAGGACATGAAAGCGATTATGAAAACTGAAGTGAGACAATAAGGATGAAAGTGAGCAGCAGTGGTTCATGTGAGATCACCATGGTTGCTGTATTCAGCATTGGAGCTGCCAGTGACGTTGAGGGTCCATGGCCAGACCTCAGAGCTGTGATTGATTAACACCAGGGTGATGGTGGATTCAGGCGCAAGTTGCTGTTTTGCCAATCCACAGTTCATGGCAGAGCAGGAGTTGCCAATGGTGTTGAAGAAACATCCAATGCATTTGAGGACAATTAATAACACAGAGGTACAGTCAGGGCTCATTAAGGAAGAAGTGCATCTGGAAGTTGTGCTAGAGGATCATGTGGAGATGTTGGTGTTTAATGTGGCAGATATTGGTGATGATAATGTGATCCTTGAGGTGGACTGGTTGCAGAAGCATAATCCATCAATCAACTGGAAGAGATTAGTAGTGGAGTTCAAGTTAACTTACTGCAAGAAGACATGTCTACCAATGGGAGAATGGGTTGAGCAGCATGCAAGGCCGGTGTGGGCGTTTTCATGCAAGGCCAGAAGGACGTCACAGGTGGTGCTAAAAGAGCAGTTTTGGAAACTGAAGCAGGCAAGAACAAAGAGAACAAGGTGGCAGCAGGGTCAAAGAGAAGAGGCGGTGCAGGCAGCAAGGGCTGGTATCAAGAAAGCAATTGTGCAAGTAGAGGGAGCAGGACCAGACAAGGCATACCTTGAGCAGAGATGGGATATGAAGTCAGTTTGGACAAGAGAGGGGCTGAGGCTAGTAGAGGAGGGCATTAGAGAGGAAGCAGCACAAAGTTTCTCACAGAAGTTGGCAGAGAGGGCAGGAGAAGAGAGTCAGATGAAGGGAAAAACAGCAGAGGAGATGGTACCGGAGGAATTCCATGATTTTCTTGATGTGTTCAACAAAGGCAGGTCAGAAAAGCTACCGCAGCATTGCAAATATGATCTGGGAATAGATCTGGTGAAAGGGGTGGAGGCGCCGCAACTGGAAAAACTGTATCAGCTGGCACCGGCGGAACTGCATGCACTGTGGAAGTTCATCAATGAAAATTTGGCAAAAGGTTACATACAACCATTGAAAGCGCCATGTGGAGCCTCCATCTTCTTTGTGAAGATGAAAGATGGTTCACTGTGCTTGGTGGTGGATTTCAAAGCACTGAATGCAGTCATGAAACCTGACGTTTATCCAATTCCATTGACAAATGAACTCCTGGATCAACTGAAGGCACCTAAGGTGTTCACAATGCTTGACATGTGCTGGAGTTATTACAATGTCTGAATTTGCAAGAGTGATGAGTGGAAGACATCCTTCCATACACGTTATGGCTAATTTGAGTTCTTAGTGATGCAATTTGGCCTTCAAAATGCGCTAGTGGCCTTCCAGAGGATGGTTAACAAACTTTTCCATGACTTAGTAGATGTTTATGTTGTGCTTTACCTGGACAATATCATTATCTTTTTGGAGGATGTGACTAAGCATGATGCATACGTCTGAGAGGTGCTTCAATGGCTGTGGGAGGCAGATTTTTTCTTAAAGCCTTTGAAGTGCAGGTTCCGGATAATGGAGGTGGATTATCTGGGGATGAAAATAACTTCTGGGTGCATTGGCATGGATTCAGTGAAAGTTAGCAGTGTGACAGAGTGGCTGATACCTAAAAACTTATGGCAGGTGAACCAGTTTCTAGGGTTTTGTAATTTCTACCATTGTTTTGTGGAGGATTATGCAACTATCATGAGGCCATTGGAGAAGTTGAAGAGGAAGGAGAGCACGTAGAAGTGGAGAGTAGAGGAGCAAGCAGCATTTGAGGCACTGAAGGTGGTGTTTGTATGTGCACCAGTATTGGTGATGCCAGACATGGCAGCACCCTTTTGAGTGGAGACCAATGCATCTGACTTTGCAGTGGGGTTGGTGTTGTCCCAGAGGGCAGATGGTGGGAAGTGGAGACCAGTGGCATTCTTCTCAAAAGCCATGCAGCCAGCAGAAAGGAACTATGACATACATGACAAAGAACTTCTGTCAGTGATTCAGACATTTGAGGTGTGGCAGCTGTACCTGGAGGGAAATTTGTTCCCAATCAAGGTCTTCTCAGATCATCAAAACCTCAAGTACTTCATGACTGCATGGGACTTGAGTTGATGGCAAGCACAATGGAGCCTGTTCTTGAACCGATTTGTTTTTGCAATACAATACAGGCCAGGAGAACTGAGCGCAGGCCCAGACAGCTTGTCAAGGCAACTAGACCATAAGAGAGAACAGGGACACAAGGACAACCAGAAACAGAGGGTGCTAGGAGAGGAGCGAGTGGTGAAAAGAGCAGTGGTAGTGGAGATTGAGTGGTGTGGCAAATTGGAAGTGGTGCAGAGGGTGGCAGCAGCACAGGAGATTGTGGCAGATGGGACAATTCTGGAGAAGACCAGAGAAGCAATGCCAAAAGATTTGAAACTCTCACCATTGTGGGGTTTGGGGGACATGCCAGCACTGGTGAAGACGAGACTGAAGGAGTTCATAGTGGAGGATGAGTTGGTGAGGTTTAGAGGGTTGGTGTACATGCCAAATGATGAGGTGAAGAAGTGGATCCTCCAGCTATATTATGATTCAATCCTGGCTGGGCACCCAGGGCAAGCAAACATAAAACTACTATTGGCCATGGATGTCTGAGTTTGTGAAGCGCTATTGTGGAAGGCTGCAAGATGTGTCAGCAGATCAAACAAAGATGACAAAAACCATATGGACTACTGCAACCACTAGAAGTTCCAGATAGGCCATGGCAACACATTTTGACCAATTACATGGGCTCACTTCCAGCATCCCAAGGGTTTGATGCAATCCAGGTGGTGTGCAACAAGTCAACAAAGAGGGCATACTTCTTGGGGGCACAAACAATAGACAATGCAGCAGCAATGTGTGACGTGTTTATGGAGTGTATGTGGTGTCTGCATAGCATGCCCAAGAAGGTGGTGTCTGATAGAGGGCCGCAGTTTTTTTTTGTGGCATGATACATCAGGCAAATGTGGGAGAGGTTGGGAATCAAGCAGGCACTGTCATCAGTGCACCATCCACAGACCAATGGTCAGATGGAGAGGGTAAATCAAGAGTTGGAAGTCTACTTATGTGCATTTGTCAACTATTATCAAGATGACTGGATAGATTGGTTGTCATTCACTGAGTTTGCATATAACAACCAGCCCCACTCAGCAATTGGAATGTCCCCATTCTATGTGGAGTATGCATATAATCCCAACTTCTTCATTGACCCAGTGAATTTGCAGTCAGTACCTAAGGCAGACAAACAACTGGATCAGATACAGGAAGTGCAGGGCAAGCTGAAAGCACTGCTGAAGTTGGCAGCAGAGAGAATGGAACGGTTCCATGATGCCTGGGTAGATGAAGCTCCTGATTATATTGAAGGTGACCGAATATACCTGAAACATGCAGATCTCCAGTCTGACAGGCCTAGCAACAAGTTAGATTTTGAACAATTTGGCCTGTTCCGAGTGACCTAGAAAATCTCTAGGTCAGCTTACAAATGGGCCCTACCCAATGGATGGGCAATTCACAATGTGTTCTATGTATTGTGCCTAGTTCCAGCACGTGAGGATACTATTGTCAGGTCCCACTGACCACGGGGGCTCAAACTACTGGGCAATTCCTTACATGGTGGATGCGGGGTCTACTTGCGGTTGGTGTTGTGTGAGCGCAAGGGTTCGAACGGATGTTGGGGGTCGGGTGCACGTGGGGGAGTGTTAGGCAGGTACTACGAAGGCAGAGAGGGGAGCTCCGGGGTTGAGGGGCAGGCTCCGGGGTCGAGGAGTGGGCTCCAGGGTTGAGGAGCGGGCTCCGGGGTCGAGGAAAGAGTCCCGGGGGTCAGAGGCGAGTTCTGGGGTCGAGGGTGAGTCCCGGGGTCGGCTCCAGGACTAATTTGGATGGGGTGGGGACGTGATTTAGGTTAGGCGGGGCCTAATGGGGAGAGGATAGAAAAAGGGGAACAAGGGGAAGCAAGAATAGCAATCAGAGGAGAAGGGACAAGACTCAGAAGTGGGAACCGGAGGGGAAAGAGAAAGAATAGATTGAAGGACGAAGAACAAGTAAGAATAAGGGGAAGAGACTAGAGGAGGGCAGAATAGTAACCAGAGATGAGACGAGTTGACGAGAAGGTAGCTAAGGATGTGAGGAGACGAGGCAGACAAGTACGAAACGTAGGTAATATCAACACTGCCCTAACAAGCACCCGTGGGGTCCCTATATACTGACTACAGGTCTAAGAGTCAGTCCAGGACGTGGGCAGTGCAGGGTCATTGTGGGTGTTGGGTAGCATGCAGCGGCCATGCCGCTGTCCCGGGAGCCACGGTGGCGCTGCATGGGGGAAAGACGTGGCGCCATGGGGCTTGGCAAGGTGGAATGCGGGACTGGTGCTTTGTGAAGCGGGACGCGTGGTGCCGGCAGTGTCTGGCATGTGGAATGTTGTGCGGTGACACGTTGAATGATGTGTGTTGATGCATGATGCATTGAGTGATGTGCACGGTGTCCACGTGGTTGCGTCCTGGGGCCGTCCAGGGTTGTCGGTGATGTCCAGGGTGGAGTTTGCTGGACGGTGATGGCCATGCCAGGGGTTGGTGATGTCCTGGTTCAGGGGCTGCTGGTGATCGGTGATGGCCATGGGGTTGCTGGTGGTTGGAGTGGCGGCCCAGGGTTGGCTGGTCCTCCCAGGAGTTGGGTCGTGTGAGTGGTCCTCGGGGCTGTGCTGGGTCCGGAGGTTGGCCTGGGGGTGGGGGTCGTGACAACTATCTTGGAGCATCACTAAGAGCCACCACCCCCAATACAGATGGAAACAGGCAATGAGGTGGACATCAAACATATCCTATGAGAGAGGAAAACCAGGGGTAGAGTGAGCAAGTTCTTGGTTAGGTGGAGGGAGTATGATGAGAGCAAGAATGAGTGGCTGAGGGAATACAACATGCTGCATGCATTGGAGGCAATTCAGGGGTTCTGGGAGAATGAGCAGACAAGAGAGAAGCGTCAATGTGGCAAGAAGCAAGACTAGCACCCAATTAGGCACCTGGGATGGAACTTTTTTTCCCATCAGCTTTCTTACACGTGAGGGGCGGGTGTCATGATACCATGTGATGACCCACTAGTACAGTAGTTGGTAGACACAATACAAGCCTTACGCTTGATTCATTTTGTTCTACAGGTGTGTACCAGTACTAGATATGCCGACCTCATTACAATACATTTTGTTCTACAGTTCCTACTTGTGTTGTGTTGCAAGTCATGAGCAGACCTTGACACCTTGAAGTTCAGAGGTTCCTCCAGCAGCTCCTGGCCATCTGGGACAGCACTGGCGTTTCCTTACCTAATGTGGCAACTACAGACCACCCTGAGGAAGAAGCATCAAGTGACCTGGTCACTATGAAGATGCTGGAGGAGGGTTTTTAGAGAAGCAGTGGGTGAATAGTATGCCTCCACTGCCTAGTGCTAATTGGTTTGCTTGCCTGTTAGTAGAAGAGACTAATACAACTTCTGACGACTCCTTTGCACCACCTACTATAAGCACCCCCTCTAATGTACCCAAGGCCTCTGCCTGAAAAAAACTCCAACTCCTTGCCTGGGAGTGCCGCCTCCCACGCTGTTATATAGTGGCCTCGATCCCATCCACCAACTTGCTCCAGCTCAATGTTGAAGTTGAGACCATGGACACTCAACAAGTTCAGAGTGTTGTTGCTTTCCTGGACTCCAGAGCAACTGGACTCTTTGTAGACGCTGTCTATATGGAACACCATCAGCTCACCACCTGACTTCTCTTCTCTTCAATCCTAGTATACAATATCAATGGTACTCCAAACAGAGCTGGATCCATCTGCATAGTGGTAGACTTTGTCTTCAGGTACAAGTCACATGTGGAGTGAGCCACCTTTGTGGTCACCAGCCTAGAAAAGCAGGATATGATCCTTGGCTTCACCTGGCTCCAGGAGCACAATCCAGAGATTAACTGGGCCAAGGGAGAAATAAGTCAATGCCCCCAACGCTGCACCACCTGCATGGAGGAATCGAAGGAGCAGCACACTGCTATGCAAAAACATGCAGCTATCTAGGCATGTCAAGTAGGACACCTTCACTTCATGGACCTTGACCTGCTGGACCCCCTGCCTCTGGCATTCCCTCATAGGGAGGCCCTCTATGGAGACAGCAGGCATGGTGGGGGAAACCCTGAGCAGAAAGAGGAATGTCAAGGAGAGTTTCAGCTCACACTGGACCTGGAGCAACTGAACAATGCCATCAAAGTAGGAGACTGTATCTGCATGACTACTCTCTGGACGCTGCCTTCTTTGAGACGCTGCCTTCTTTGGAGAAGATTCAGGCCAGCCAGACCACCTCTCAGTGGCTGGCCAAGGCCTTTGCAACAAACACCCAACCCCAGGCCTTTTGGGATGTAGTCCCCAACTATTTACATCACTTTGAGGATGTCTTCTCCAAGGCCTCGTTTAACTCTCTCCTAGGATGCAAGCAGTGAGACCATGCCATCAAACTGATACCCAATGCAAAACCCAATGCAAAACCCACTAACTGCAAGGTCTACCTGCTTGTGCCCAAGGAATAGGATGAGCTAGATGCATTCCTCCAGGAGAACTTTGAGTTGAGATGTATTTGCTTCTCCAAGTCTCTGATGGCCTTGCTGGTGTTCTTCATCAAGAAGAAGGATGGTGTCACGACCCACTCCCGGAACTCGCCCACCACCCCGGGACAAGGCCACCGACACCCCGCACCCCCCCAGAACAACGCCAACCGCCCCTGCCGCCCATCACGACACCTGTCACTCCCAGGTTCGCCGCCCCTTCAACCCTGATGCCCGGCAATCACCGCGACCCTGGAACGCCCCGCATCAACCCGGAACTTCCCACGACATGGGCCGCCCTCAGACAGGTCACCCCGGCATCCCCCAGCAATCAGTCTCGTCACTCGGCAATCACTCCAGCGATCACGCCCGACACCCGCAGTCACGGCCCGACCCCCATCACCGCCTCGCCCGGCGATCACCCCGGTGATCACGCCCGACACCCGATGTGGAACCAGGCTGAGCCCGCCTTCCGGAGTCCCTAGTATTTAAGGTCTGCATAGACAACTTGTACAAGTAGTGTTGATATTACCAGAGTTATCTTGCTCAGTCTCCTTCACCTTGTACTATCGTATCTCGTCTCAGTCTCCTGGTCTATTCTTGTCTACTTCTATCCTATCTGCTCTAAGTCCCTTTTTCCCTTCTCAATCCATTTCTTTACTTTTGTCCTTGACTTCCTTTCCCAGTTTGATCTCATCTCATCCTCATTCCTTTTCTCGCCTCTTTTTCCCTTTACGGCTCGTCTCGCCCTCAGTCTTGCCTCGCCTTCCCCGGACCAAGCCCGGGCCCACACTAGCATCCCCGGACTTACGCCTTGTACCCCCGGAAGTCCGGCGCAACCCTGGACTCACCCCCACAGCCCGGACCTAGCCCTTCTGACCCTCCACGCAGTTAAACTCACCCTTACTAACCCCGGAACTAACCCCAGGACCTCGTGAACACATAGGACTTCGTACCCATAGCTACCTTGAGTCCGCCTCATAAGGTCTCGCTTAGGAAGAAGCCCCTGCAGTCAACGGAACCTGACATATGGTTTCCTCTGGTTGGTCCAGGACTACTGTGTGCTCAATGCAATGACTGTCAAAAACTGCTACCTCCTCCTCCTTATTGCTGAGCTCATTAACAACCTCCAGGGTGCACACTACTTCACAAAGTTGGATGTACAATGGAGCTACAACAATGTGCGCATCCAGGAAGAGGATGAGTGGAAGAAAGCATTCTGGATCAACTGCAGACTGTTTGAACCTCTGGTGATGTTCTTTGGGCTCACTAATAGTCTAGCCACCTTCCAAATGATGATGAACAACATCTTCCAGGATCTGATTGCTGATGGTGTGGTGTGCATATACCTCGATGACATTCTCATCTACACCAAAACCTTGGAGGAGCACCACTGGATCACCTGGATCATCCTGGAATGTCTTTGCCAGCATTAACTCTACCTCAAGCCAGAGAAGTGCCAGTTCAAGCAGACCTGGATTGAGTACCTGGGGCTGGTCATTTTGCAAGAGATGGCAGAGATGGACCCAGTGAAGATAGCTGGCATTACCCAATGGCCAGTGCCCCAGAACAAGAAGGAAGTGCAAGCCTTCTTGAGGTTCACCAACTTCTACTAGCATTTTATCCAGGACTTCTTCCATTATGCATGGCCACTGTTTGACCTCACTAGGAAGGATGTGGAGTGGACTTGGGGTGATGCAGAGCACCAGGCCTTTGATGCCCTCAAGTCCACTGTCACCTCCAAGCCCGTCCTAATATTCCCCAACAACAATTGTCCCTTCCATGTTGAGGCTGACAGCTCCAACTTTGCAACTGGTGCAGTCTTATTCCAGCAGTCTTCAGGGGATGGCAAGTGGCATTCCATAGCCTTCTACTCCAAAAGCCTCAATGCAGTGGAGCGTAACTACAAGATCCATGACAAGGAGATGTTGGCTATCATCTGGTCTCTGGAGGAGTGGCGCCACTTCCTTGAAGGTGCTCAGTACAAGTTTGAAGTCTGGACAGACCACAAGAACCTGGAGTACTTCCAGACAGCCAAGAAGCTCAACTGTCTGCAGGCCCAGTAGTCTCCCTACCTTGCCAACTTCAACTTCTTTCTCCACCACAAGCCTGGAAGGAGCATGGAGAAGCCCAACACACTGTCCTGGCATGTGGACCATGTTATGATCCGCCACTACCGCCGGTACACCGCCAACCACCGCCGGTATCCAGCTCTGGCCCCAGTACCCTCAAGCTCACCAGGACAGCCCCACGAACCCCAGACCCAGACTGGCCCTCTCCAGCAGCCATCAGCACATCAGCAGCCATCACCACCCATGTACGCCACTTCGGCGCCAACCTCAGCAAACCCTGGACATCCACGCCACCGTCAGCACCCACCCCAGCAATCCCCAGCCACTGCCACCACCATCAGCGCTTGCCTGGCAATCCCTGGCCATCAACCTGGCAATCTCTGGCCCATCACTAGCAAACCCCAATGCCCTCCCTTCTCAATTGGGCAACCATCACAACTTGTGCATCAACACATCACCTGGCCCAAACCCTGTGCCCTGCGCCTCTTCTTTGGTCAACTCCTTGCCTCCCTGCATTGTCTATGCCTCCCATGCTCCTAAAGCAAGGCCTTTCCTTTGTGAGCTTCCTTTACGCCACTTGACCAATGACAATACCCGGAGCATCCTTGCACAATCCCCGGGCTTTGGCAAGAGCCCCAGTACTTCTGTACTGCTCCTTGCATGAACCCCGGGCTTCAGCAAGGACCCCTGCACCACAACTCACCACAAAGCCTGGGCCTGAGCCCCGGAGCATGCCTGACCCCTCATATATAAGTCGTAATGTAGCGTATGGTATGGTAGTGTTGATATTGCATAGCTTCCCTGGTTTCTAGCTCGTCTCAGTTATTATTCTTATCCATCTCCCTTATCTTGCCCCTGTTTCTTCATTATCTCTTATTTTATTGCTTGTCTTGTCTTGTCTCCAATTTATCTGTTTTTCATCTCCATGCCCCTTCCTCTAAGTTCCTCTTTCAGTCTCTCTCTCTCCTTCTCTTCCTTCTCGTCTCTTTGCCTTTATTCTTTTCAAGTCCCTGACTCTTTCACCACTCCTCCCCCTTCTACCAACCTCAGGACTTAGCAAGTCCCACGTCTGAACTCTGGCCTGCCTACTACTCTCTCCTGGGACTTATTCCCAGCCCTGAAGCTTGTTCCCGGACCCCAGAGTTCCCTTGACAGCCCCTTAGACCAGTCTCGGTCCCTCCACACTCGCTCTCGCCCCCTCATTGGGACCTGATCAGTATGCACAGACAAATGGGGTCTACAGGATGGTCTTTTCACCTTCTGGGGTTGCATCTATGTTCCAAATGACCCAGAGCTCTGGAGGTGTATTGTCAAACAACACCATGACTCCTGGATTGCCAGGCACTCTGGCTGCTGGAAGATGTTGGAACTGGTGTCCTGGAACTACTGGTGGCTCTAGATATCCTGGTATATTGGGTCCTACACTAGCACCTGTGACCTGTGCCTCCGGATCAAGCCCCAGCGCCACCTTCCAGTGGGTCAGTTACATCTCCTCCCAGTACCGGCAGCACACTGGAGCATGGTCTCTGTTGACTTTATTATGGAACTATCAGACTCTCATGGCTATGATGCTATCATAGTAGTAGTGGACCTGTGTGGCAAACATGCTCATTTCATTCCCATCCACACCACCTGCTCCACCATGGGTGCCACCAACCTCTACTAGATATGGCCTCTCTGACATCTTCATCTCCAAGGGTCCACAGTTTGTGGTTCATCCACAAGCTGTATCATCTGCTCCACATCAAGCTCCACACCTCCACCATGTACTACTCCCAGTCCAATGGCCAGACTGAATGGGTCAACCAGGAACTCAAGCAGTACCTCAGAGGAAGCTAAGGTGGCTCTGGCCAAGGCAAAGGATGACATGGCCCAGTACACTCACAAATGGTTCCCAACCCTCACATACAAGCCTAGGGACCATGTCTACCTGGATGGCTCAGATATTGCCACCACATAACCCTCGAAGAAGCTGTCACACCACCAGCTTGAACCATACGTGGTGGAAAAGCAGGTAAGGCCCCTAGCTTACTGACTCCATCTGCCTCTCAGAATGCGCCAGCTGCACCTGGTCTTCAACATAGTCAAGCTCCTGCCAGCCCTGGATCACTCCATACCTGGATGGCAGGCACCGCTCCCACTGCCCCCAGTCCTTGCTGCTGAAGGCCCAGAGTATGAGGTGGAAAAGATCTTGGACAGTTGTCTATTCTACTGCAAGCTACAATGAAAGGGCTACAATATTGAAGACATCTTCTGGGAGCCTGCTGATAGCATCCATGCACTGGCCCTCATCAGGGAATTCCACCGCACACACCCCAACCCACCCTAGGCCATCTGGGGCATCTATCCCATCTCTCCAACCAATCAGGCTGTCTGGGAGCTGTTCTACCCCAGTGCATTGAGTTGCCACACTCTAGAGGGGGGTGATGTCAGGAGACACTTCCTTTTCAAACCTCTGGAACCATTTGGGAGTGGTTTGGAACCCCCAGGACTCCTCCAGGCCACCCTGGAGATCCCTGAACTTCCTGTACAGTACATTTCCATGCCTCTGCACCCATGTTGATGCACCATGCCCTGACAGAGGAATCCTTAGACTTGTTCTCTCTGGATTTCCCTCTGCCAGGTATTTAGCTACAGTCCTGTCATATCATACCATTCTAATACACTTTGGATTTCCCTCTGCCAGTTGCATAACTTGGCTTCAACCTCTGGAGGTTGCCCTTACAGTCATTCTACCAATATGCTTGGTGGCTGGTCCCTCTACTCAGGGACCTACATTGTCAATCCCTGCCTTGGACATCCTGGGGCCTTCCAAACAACACCACAAGTGTAAGCCACCCATCAACACATCAAAACTGAAAGTTGAGCCTGCCCAATTACTATTTATGAAGGCAGTGGTGTTTCTGGCTCCACCATTCCAGGTGATGGTGGTCATAATGTCTACTGACCTGCACACCCCAGCACAATACAATGGGTTAGTAGCCACAGCAGCAGCGGAGAAGGGAAAGCAGCAGGCAATGCTTGCAACAAAGGATAAGAGCAACTATAGGGAGTTGCTGTCCAAGAAGGAAGAGGAGGAAGAGGAGGGCAAGATGCTTGCACAGCACTTTCAGCGCAACAAGAAACTCACCAAGAAAAAGGCAAACAAGGCCAAGATGGCTGAGGCCCTTGCACATGGAGCACAAAATGACTTTTTAAACTGCATCCTTGATAGCTTGGAAGTGAAGGTCTAGGGGCCACTCAATGTTGAGTGGCTCAACTCTTGCTTCCATGGGGCTTTCAGCCCCTGCTGTTATTACTCATACTTGATGAACACTGTATTTGTTGGCACCAATGCAAATTGGGCAGCTGCCTTCAAATTCAGAAGTGGCCAGGTGGCCAAAGTCTCAGGTACAATGGTGTACAAGTTTGCCTGCCAGGGCTTTCCTAGCATGCCATTTGAGTTGGAATGGCTATCCAAGTACTATGCAAACCCACATGTTCCATGTTGCAACCATATTGTCACATATATGTTGATGACTGAACTTCAGGATTTTGCTCAGCAATGCAATGTATTGCTGCAAGACCAAATGATAAAATTGCTGTGCTCCAACCTGGTATACAAGCACATGGTTAACCCTATGTAAGGTTCAGAGGACCTCAAATTAGCAGAATGCTAGCAGATCCCATTGCGCTCTACACACACAAAGGAGGATAGCACAGTGGCATTGCATGTGATGCACACCCTGGACCCAAATACACCATTCAACCTTGAACAGCTGGCACAGTATGAAAGTAAAGAGATTTACCAATGTAAGGTAGCACTACCAGCCAAGACAGAATAAGCAGAAACCTCAAGAGAGCTTGCAGCCCAGATAAAGAAGCATTTTGTGCTGAAGGGTCCTCAGTAAAAAAAGGAGGGTGAGAGTAATACAAACAAAAAACTCATCATCAGAAAACCAGCCAGAAAATAGAAGATCAACCTGAATAAATCAGATAACAGGATTAATGAAACAATTGATAAGGCAGGAGTCAAGGACCTGAGACTAGAATGTGAGCAAGAGATAGTAGAACAATCACAACAACTATAACAGATGATTGATATCCTCAACCCTATATCTCTAACTAGACTAATGGCTGAAGAGCATAAGTCAATTGACTTGCTGGAGAATATAAAATTCAAATCTAGGGACAACTCAGCATTGTCCACTATAACTGATAACTCACAGGAATATAAGAACTTCAAATATACTGAAGATAGGTTATTATACCTGAACACTGATAGAAAAAAAGTACTGTATATACCTTTAATAAAAATTGCAGGTCACAATGTGCATGAAATTGTAATTTCTGAAGCCCATACAATGTTAGCCCACCTAGGCACAAGGAAAACACTAACCTATATGTGTGAACAGGTTTAGTGGAAGAATATGAGTAGTGACATATATGCATTCTGCAAATTGTGTATCATATGTGCTTGTAGTAAGCCTTCAAACCATAAACCACATGGCTTACTTAATCCCCTACCAATACTAAATCAGCCATGAGAAGTAGTAGGGATTGACTTTGTAGGACCAGTCCTAGAATCAAAAGATCATAACACCACATGAACTGTTTCATTGTGTGAGTATAGTCAGAACAATATAACTCACTCACTATAATCATTGATCATTTGACTGCAATGATACACTTGGTCCCTAGTCAGACCAACTACACTGCAAAGAAATATTGCAAAACCTGTATCTACCAAGATCTACAAGTTACATGGGATACCTAAAACCATAGTCAGTAATCATGACTCATACTTGACAAGTATCTTCTAGTTGCACTTACATGAGTTGATAGACACACAATTGAAGATATCTAGCTAATACCACTCTGGGACTGATGGAGTGATGGAATGTGCCAACTGAATCATGATA
Source organism: Termitomyces sp. T108 (assembly GCA_017657275.1). Classification (NCBI taxonomy): domain Eukaryota; kingdom Fungi; phylum Basidiomycota; class Agaricomycetes; order Agaricales; family Lyophyllaceae; genus Termitomyces; species Termitomyces sp. T108. The sequence continues at coordinate 3,026 of JAGGAU010000102.1, read as the reverse complement.
CAGATGATCAGACAGTTCATGAGTCCAAGTCAAAAGGATTGGGTCTCAACATTTAGTTTGCTATCAATAGTGCTTGATCAGAAAATACTTGATACTTGCTTTCCCCCCCCTTAACTATGGCTGAATGCCACAGATGATGGTATGGAACTCCTCAACTAAAGATAAGTCTCCAGATGTACAAGTGTTTGTGCAATAGTTGAGAACTGCTATATTAGCATGCCACTTAAGTCAAACAGACAAGAAATGCAAACAGAAGGGGAATTCCTGTCTGTCAGGTTTCGCTGACCATGGGAGCTCAAACCACTAAGCAATTCCTTATGTGGCAAATGCAAAATCTATGCACACAGTTAGCATTGCAAGGCATGGCATATGAACTAGGAGATTAGGGGAGAGAGCAAGTATGGAGGGGGCAGGGCTAATCCAGAAGATCAGAGAGAGAGAGTTCCAGGGGTTGAGAATGAGCTCCAAGGCTGAGAGTGAGTCCCAGGGGATGAGTTCTAGATAACTGGAGCTGGATGTTGGGAACTTGTCAAGTCCCAACTTGAAGGGAGTTAGTCAGGAAGATAAGGTGAGAATCATAGAAAGTAAAGGGAAAGAGGGGGAAAGAGATGAGAGACTTAGAGGGGAAGACTGGAAAAAGGCAAAGAGTTAGATTGAGAGTAATGAGACAAGTAGAGACAATAGTAGAGAGTAAGACAAGTCAAGTAGGCAATGTAAGGGCAACCTCTGGAGGCTATGGCTCAGTCACACAACTGGCAGAGGGATCTCCAAAGTATATTAGAATATATCAATAATATCATAATAACTACTCACCTGGCAGAGGGAGATCCAAAGAGAACAAGTCTAGGGATTCCTTATGCTAGGATGGACGCTTCTGAGGCTTCAGAAGCATGAGAAACAACTGTACAGGACAACAAAACCAACCTTAAAAAACTCAAAAATTGCAAGACAGGACAAATCCAGAGTTTTGGAAGTCAGAAGGCAAACTCCAGCTTATATAAGCAGCCTGTATGCAGTGCTGAGGGGCCATACTTGTCTGGATGATAGCTGAAGACCCAGAGCACCTCAGAGGCTGAAAGTGGTACCAACAGATAGCATTAAAAGAGTAGAAGCAGTAAAGTAAAAGAGTGACAGAAGAAATAGGGAAATGAATGAAAAGAGAATGAAAGAATAAGGAGTGAAAAGGGGAGGAAATGAGGAGTCCCCTGACAGGTGATAAACAAATAGAGGGGAAACCAGAGATGAGTCAATGGATATAAGTACAAAGATGAGAGAGACAAGGCAGAGATATGAAAGCTAGGCAAGAAATACAGATGAATAGGCAATATCAACACTATTATACCAGACACTATGCTACAACTTAAGTATATATGAGGGGGCAGATAAGCTCTGGAACACAGGTCCAGGCTTTGGGATGAGTCATGGTGCAGGAGTTCTTGTTGGAGCCCAGGGTTCATGCAAGGAGTTGTACAAGGGTGCCAGGACTCTTGCTGAAGCATGCAAGGATGCTGCAGGTGTTGTTGGTGTTGGTCAAGTGGTGTAAAGGAAGCTCACAAAGGAATGGCCTTGCTTTGGGAGCATGAGAGGTATGGAATGAATGAGGAGGCAAGGAATTGGGCAAGGAGGAGGTGCGGAACATGAAGTTCAGGCCAAGATGATGTGTTGATGTGTGATGCATAGTGGTTGCCTGTTTGGAATTGGGAGGGTGCCAGGGATTGCCAAGGCTGGTGCTGATTGTGATGTTGGCAAGCAGTAATGGGCCAGAGATTGCCAGGGCCAGCACTGATGAGGTGTTTGCAGGCAGTGATGGGTACTGATAGCCACTGATGGTCCTGGGAATTGCTGGGGTGGGTGCTGATGGTGCTGAGGGTGGCTGGTTATGTAGCAGTCCAGGCCCAGGGCTTTGTGGGGTTGGTCTGGGGAGTTTGGGAGCCCTGGGGTTGGAGTTGGGTACTGGCAGTAGTGGCAGGTTGTGCAGTTTCATTCAATGAAGGAGATTTTGTATACATGTCAACTGAGAATATGGCCTTTTACAAGAGTTTAGCATGTAAGCTAATATCCAAATCTGTAGGTCCTTATTTAATTCTAAAGAATTTTGGCAACCATTCATTCTATGTGCCACTTCCTGCTCACATGAGCTAAAGAGGTATCTGCAACTTGTTCCACATGTCTCTGTTGAAAATACACTGCCTCAACAATGAGAGAGGGTTCCTTGGTAAATTATACTCTCAGATTGTATTAGATAATGAGATCAAACATGAGTTGGAATGGGCAGCTGATAAAATTCTGAGCCATCCAGGGTCAAAAACAAATGCCATTTTTGAGGTACTGTGGCAGGTTGGTGATAAGACTTGGCTGCAATTTGATCAAGTTTGGGAGTTAGATCTATCTCTATATTTGGAGGCCCAGAGAAGAAACAGAGAAACCTCCCACTGATGATGTGCAGGTGTTCCTAGGTACCTGCTTATCTCTAGATATAAATACTTCCCTTTCCTGTTTCCTTACTCCAATCCAATCCATCTTCAACCCCTGTTTGTCACGATCCACCACCACCGCCGGTACACCGCCAGCCACCGCCGGTACACCGCCAGCCACCGCCGGTACCCAGCCCCGGCCCCGGTACCCTCAACTTCACCGGGTCAGCTCCATAGACCCCAGGCCAGGACCGGTCCTCTCCAGCGGCCATCAGCACATCAATGGCCATCACCACCCATATACGCCACCTCGGTGCTGACCCCGGCAAACCCCGGACGCCCACGCCACCATCAGCGCTTGCCTTGGCAACCCCCAGGCACCCACGCCACCGTCAGCGCCCACCCTGGCAACCCCCAGCCGTCGACCTGGCACACCCCGACGACCCCCTCCCCAATCGGGCAACCCCCACGACTCGCGCATCAACGCATCACCTGGCCCAGACCCCGCGCCCCGCGTCTCCTGTTCGGTCAACTCCTTGCCTCCCCGCTTCGTCCATACCTCCCGTGCTCCCAAAGCAAGGCCCCTCCTTTGTGAGTTCCTTTACGCCACCG
>JAGGAU010000101.1:11388-37109 GCA_017657275.1 Termitomyces sp. T108 | reverse complement strand
GCTTTGGAAAAGCTCAACCAATCAGTTCTTACCAGTCCTCACTTGGATTTCCATCTACTTGTTCTCGCGGGCAGGGCCAGCGGCGTCTATCCGTATTTATCATGAAAGTTTGAAGGCTGCAAATGAAAATGGCGAAGACGTATTTTTCTCTTCGGCTATACATAACAAGGTTCCTGTGGGGTATTCGTACTTTCCGAAAGAGCCTATGATCTTGTCAATATCGTGATTCTTCTCTTTCTGATGTGACACAAGGTTTATCTAATAGTCTTTTTTCAGCTGGACTCAAGTGCCGAACCTGGTCTTTGAAGCAGAGCATGAGGAGGGCGGTCACTTTGCTGTGTATGAGAAGCCCGAAGTTCTTGCGGGAGACTTGAGAAAGATGTTTGGTAAAGGAGGAGGTGCATTTGGCGTTGTAAAGGATAAGAATGGTTATGATGCCTAGCTGGATTGGGAATCCCCTGAGACATAACGCAGTCGATACGTTGGGTTCTTGTATGAGGAAGAATATTTACTTAGTATCTCGCACAGTCTAGAAGGAATCGTCGTCTGACGCAGAGCAATAGTTGAGATCATGCAAAGGCTTTTGAAGTATTAGAAGTTGGGTCAGATGATCACCTGGTTGGTACACCTCTCTGCTTTATTTGATCCATGCCGAAACTGTTCGTCGTGATTAGTATACAAGGATTCTGGGGTTATAAGTTTTCTATGGATGACAAGATTATGGACATGCTGGAACAAGTACGAAAGAGGCACCCGTTCTAGTTTACTGGGATTTCTTTACAATCTCTGAGAAGACGGAACGACTTTCCAGAAAACCGGTGGAAATTGGACTTACCAACCATTTTGATTCCGAAAGTGCACGACCAGAGGATATATGGTTCCCCATTATGGCGGTGGGCCACATGAAAAAATGATCTCTAGGAATACTTGGGCACATTGTCAATTCCATCTGAATTCAAGGAGCGCGATCACCAATGTTGCGACGTAGCAGTCGACAACGGAACAAATCTAGCACCGATGTATCTGAAATTGCTTCTCTGGATAGTTCGGTATACGTTTGGTATGGTAACAAGATTCCATTTATTAGACGCGAACACAACTAGGGGCCTGGTTTATAATGGGTAACGTCGCTTGAAAGGTTGGCCATGTACGCCTCGAGGTATAAATCTATTAATAATCTCCAAACCCACTTTTACTTTTTTTTCTTAAAAAAAAAGAAACCAATGCTGGCTCACCCATGCCAAAGTTGGCTCTAGATTTGTGGTTGACAGAGCTTACGGCTTCCAAAAGCGGCGAAGCGGTCACTCTCCCCCTCAGATTCAAACCAAGATCACATTGGGCGCATTACACCAATTGGCGAAGAGACACTGAGTTCAGATAAAGAACATCGATATACCTCCTTGACAGGCCAATAACCTCATCAGGGGCTCGGGGAATAGAAGAATGATCGTGCTCTCCTGAGTGGCGAGGAACCATACTGATCCTAATCGATGCAGTCGGACCCGCACGTAAGAAGTGATAGATCGAGGGTTCATGTCAGAACATCGAAGTGCTAAGCAAGGAAAAGGCGCACTATTGTCATCGGTAAAGGGTGCATTATCCATCAGTGACTACTGCTGCAAGCTCCAGTAACCGAGGGTTTATTCATCGAATGGCGACGTATTCGCTTCTCGTCGCGAGGAATTCGAGAGGGATCGGTTAGATTTGCTTCGTTAGACTAATAACAATATATATATAAGGTATAAAATCGGTAGGAACGGGAATTGCGCAAGGGAAAACTGTTCTACGGTTTGGATGGAGTAACTATCTGGGAAGGGCGTTTATGGAAGATGCAAATTGCAAAATTCGTGTGCTGACCACTGGTAAACTGTAACCGTTATAGCTGTTCCCTTCAGCGTTAATCTGAACCTGCGTATATGCATGCAGAGGCGCAAAGAAAAAATGGATACAGCCGAGAAGCCTGAGTTGGGTAAGAATCATCAACCGAGAGTCAATGCAAGCTCAGGGACGAAGGAAAAGGAAACAGAGGACGTACCATACCGATCGTACCCTATTATCAGCATAAGTTTATGCGCCACCCACGAAGATCAAAAAAGTCACGTCGACAAAAGAGCCCAGGCTAGGGCCTACACACCTCTATTTATTGGTGTAGAGCACGGCCTTCCTTGGTGGGAGCAGCGGAAAACCGATTCAGGAAGGCTTAATGCGACAATGTGTAAGCTCGGTTATTCTTGCGGCGCACGAGGAGCGGCAGGACCTTGTGCCCTTCCAGAAAAACTTCTTGGCCCTACTGGTAATTTCCAGGGATCTCAGTACAGCGCGGGATTAGAAGAGGGAAAAGGCGGCTCCAATCGTCGACGAGGAGTAGAAGAATCAACTGGACTCCGTTGTAGATATCCAGAAGTCGTTCATGTCGCGCAAATCCATGTTTTGTGCTGCTTCGTCCTTCGCCAGTCACGATCATCTTCCCATAAACTGCAGAGCGCTTGATGTTAGAAGAGGGGACAAGGCAGACCTTTCGCTAGGTTCCCAGAAAGTTCAAAGCAAATATAGCCGAGGAACGACAAGTACAACATCTGAAATCTGACTGGTAATGATCGGACTAACTCATCATCTTCCCGCCGGGGTACATCTAATCATCTCGTTAGGCTGGTTCAATGAACATTGAGGATATAGTGGCAGTGGCAGGCTCGAATGTGTCCAAGCAACATTCGTTTCCACCGAGGCCTACTTTGTCAAACGTGCAATAGACTATATACTCACGAAGCCAATGAAACCATAATTTCAAGGGACAGAACGCAAAGCAAAGAGTACGATTAAGGATAACCATAAGATGGCCTATCTAGGATTGATGGGAGTACACACATCATTACGGATGGGGATTGACAGCTCCCCGCTCGAGAAGTCTCTTCTTCCAAAGTTCCCGAGCCTCGCCGATGAGAGGGAAATTATGCGGTGCACTTGCAAAAACGTCAGCAACGAACTACAAACAACACAAGATTGGACATACTGTCATGCTACCGGCACTTGTGTTCATGATAAGAGCGACGATGAGACCGTACAGACCCAATACTTCAGCGAAGATGAGAATCAGGATCTACAGAAAGGGTAAGAACGTGGGGAGGTGATGAAAGGTAGGACACATTCCATGCCAACGAATAACCGAGGTTGCTGAGCAGTTCCACGAACACCAGCATCACCGACAATCCCGATGGCGAAACCCGCTGCAAGACCTGCGAGACCAACAGACAAACCAGCGCCGAGCTGTACAAAGCCCTTGGCAAGGGACATTGTAGTCGAGACTGTGGACACAAATTTGCTTCAGAGCTTTTGACTCACGATAGTTCGCTACGCACGATCGCCGGCAATAAGGACCGAAACGACTAGACCATAGATCTAGTGGCAAAGTCGTATGAATGATCTTGAGTAAAGGAGAAGAATATAGATAGACGCACAGCAATGATACCAGCCATGATGACAGGAACAACACATTTCATCATAAGGTCTGGCCGTAGAACCGACATGGCAGAAATGCCGACACCTGACTTGGCGGTTCCATAACTTCATATAGAATTGTGAGTGCCAGCAGATACGCAGTCCAGCTGTAACATACCTCGCTCCTATGCCTAATCATACAACAACTCGTCAATAGCTACTCTCAGGCACTCGAAATGCTAGCAGAACGGTACAGCAAGTCTGAAAATGTGCTTACACGTAAAGACAATTGCGCTAGTGCAGCCCTAAAAGTTATAATGAGAATTTGTCGCTTTCTGACGTAGAGCAAAAATTCGACTCACAATTGCGCTGAAAAAGGGAGCGTAGACGGGGCAAAGGTCGGAAGACATCTTTGGAGGAGGCGTAGAAAGCAAAGAATCGTCAATGAAGACACGTACGTGACGACTTCAACACCGCCGAACAACAGCTGGGATTTGCCGGATCGGACTTTGAAATGGTGATGCGTCGACCAAAGCTGTTATAACCCATACTAAAATCGTATGTAGTGCATGTACAAGTTGTATCTTATTCACACCATCGTAATACACAACGGGGCACTCGTTGTTACCAATACTTCGAGATTTTAAACCTTTAGGATAGCTCGTTTTTGCATAAAAACGCTAGAATAAATTTCTTCAATAATTACCGCTGCCAGGTATCCTAGGCCCAAATATTTTCTTTGATTGATGCAGCAGTACCGGCTTTCATCAGCAGTGTCGAGCTCTTCACTCTCGAGGCCAACGGTTTCACGCACAATCCAGCTGAGAGGAAGGTAGATTGAGGTACTATCTGGTGGATCCAAAGGAAGAGGGAGATTTCCGAACAGCAAATCCAAGATAATCTACGCGAGCAAGTAGAGCAGTGTCTTTTTCCCTAAAATCCATTGTTATCTAATCTGTTCGACAATTACTCTCCTAGTTCCTCTTCTTCCGCAATGAGTTTCTCGACTTCCAGAGCCGCCATACAACCACTTCCAGCACTAGTGATGGCCTGTCGGTATCTCTTATCTTGTACGTCACCGGCAGCAAACACACCCTTCACGGACGTCTGCGTGGTTCCGGGTACAGTGATAATGTACCCGTCGGGGTCGGTCTGCAGCTGTGAGCGAACAAGGCTTGTCGCGGGCTCATGGCCTGGGAAGAGATGATAAGGTTTTTTGGTCATAATTGTATGAAAGATGCCCGTACCAATGGCGTAAAACAGGCCGTTGACGGCCAGGTCCTTCTCTTCGCCTGTTATAATATTCTTTATACGCAGGTTGTTGAGCAGGTCACCGTCACCCTGGCATTCAGTAGCCACAGTGTTCCACAGAATTGTCTGTAGATTTTCCAAAAACATCAGGAACGACCAATCGCGGAATATGTATGATGCATACAATCTTGGGATGGTTCAATAAACGCTTGGCCATAATTTTCGAGGCTCTGAGCTCGCCACGACGAACGAGGACATAGACGTGAGATCCATACTTGGTGAGATCTAGAGCTCTGGTAAGAGATAGATATTCAAACAACGAAATCGTGAGTACACACATGTAGCCTCTTCCGCGGCAGAGTCACCGCCACCGATAACCGCCAAAGGTTTGTTTCTGTTATAGGGCAAGTTTGAAAACATCGTGACTCTCAACGACAATCATAACGCACCGGAATATCGGCACTGCACCATCGCAGACTGCACACGCACTGATACCGCTCTGCCAGTATGTGTCTTCGCCTTTCAGAGCCAGGCGCTTAGCACTCGCGCCGGTTGCGATAATGATCGTGTCGGCCGTCTCTGGCTCGCCGTCTTCCTGCATCTCGCGCCAGTAGCGGAACGGGCGCGCGGAGAGGTCGATCTTCGAGACTGTCTCCGTGATTATGTTCGTCCCAAATCGCACAGATTGCTCGCGAAACTTGTCCATCAGCTCGGGACCCAAAATGCCCGTCGGAAACCCGGGGAAGTTCTCAACTACGGACAATGATGAGTTAGATTGAGATCGGGACGTAATTCGGTGCGAGAAGGGCTACCATCAGTCGTAGTTGTGAGTTGTCCTCCAGCAGCGAATCCGTTAGCCATGAACCCTTCGAACATAACAGGGTTGAGGTTGGCACGAGCAAGATATATCGCGGCTGTGTGTCCTGCAGGACCAGAGCCAATGATGACCTGATGTAGATTAGGCAATTAGGATCATAAACAACACCTCGTAGCGAGCAATGGACGTACGACTTTGGAGTGCATCTTGGAGCTCTTCTCGACAGTGTTGATAGGCGCCATGGTGAAATTTCTGTTATGAACGATAGCGAAAGCAGACAAAGGAGCAGCTCTAAAGGCTCTGTTCAAGAACCTGTGCGACAGGATGGAAGGCACAAACGACAGGAGGGGCAGCTGATAATTTTGATTTTGAAAGCAGTTTTAAATAAAGTGATCTTTGCAGTGACCGGTCACATGACCCGCAACAAAATTCCACTTTTTGGTCCGATTAGTTTGAAGGTAGATATAAAATGTTACAGGTAATTAATAACTACTCGCGACACTGCCGACTCGACCACCATCTACAAGCCATACAGCACCATTCACATACGCGCCTGCCCGACTGGCTAAAAATAGGATTGCGCCAGCCATGTCCTTGTGCTGGTCAATGACAAGAAGTCAAAAGCATGTCTCTTTACGAAGCTTACCTCCTCTGTACCAGGACGCCGTAATGGTATTGACTCGGAGAGTGCTGTTGGATCCAATTTGAAATCTGACATCGGGTTTGTCGTCATCTCTGCAGGCGCGCCAAGTCAATTTGTAAGAGAAGCGTGGTCGGTATCCAGAGGAAACCCGCGAAGAACTCACCGGTGGGCCAGACACCAGGGGCCAGAACGTTGCTTCTTATTCCCCAGGGCGCCAAGAGGTTGGCAAGAAGCTTTCCAAGATGCGTGCAGGCGACTTTTGAAAGTGTATAAGATGGTGAAAGGATCATAGGATCGAGACGGAAGGAGCCCGAAGACGACACAACCAGAACTTGCGAAGAATGGAAAGGTGGCCGGGGAATCCCTGGCCCATTTGATACACAGAAACGCTGTTGTCGGACATTGCCTTGATGCAAGAGGTCAAGGAAGGCGACTGTGGTGTAATACACGGCGGTGACATTTGTAGCAAAAGTCTCGGCAAATTCTTCTGGAGACCCAGTGTCCCACAACGCGCTCTGAAACGCCTTGATGCTTGGTATCGTGGGTCTGAACGCTGGCGAAGCAGGGGGTGACGGAGGACCCGTGTAGGATATCGGGTGCGAAGGCGACGGTGATGGTAAAGGATGAGCGTAGAGGTTTCTCGCGATGCCGGCATTATTGATAAGCAGGTCAACGTAACCATGTCTCGCCCTGATGGTGTCCACAAGTGCCAGTAAGCTTTCGCGGTTAGTTACATCGCATTGCAAGGGATGAAGGTTTCCAAATCGCTACGAAAATACATCTAGGTCAGCGTGGACAACATAAAACAACCAGATTTGAGGCAAGTATGTCATTCTGCCGAACGACTTACACCATTCTCCCCTGCAGCCTTCTCTAACAGGTGAAGCCTCCGACCGACGATGTAAACTATCGCTCCGTTATGTTCAAGAGCCGTTGCCATCATCAACCCTATGCCTAGAGGTTACATCATAGCACAAGGCGATGAGCCAACTCCATATCATTCTAATATACGGATTCATTACTCACCGGTCGCGCCCCCCGTTATGACAACGACGAGACCATTCACATTGAAGAGATTAGCCGAATCGAATGGGGTCGCGGAAAATGATGCTAGTGGATCGGGATCATCGAAGAGGGTGGTCGAAGCATTGGAAGGGGAAGGTATGCTAGAGTTCATCGTCTGGGATGGTAAAACACACAGGCTAACCAATACAGAAAGATCAAAAGTTCAACAGCTTGTTGAATGTTATACTTTTGAGTCGTCCACGTAGGTCAACAGAGAGGAGTGTCTATCGAAGACGAGGCAGGCACCAACCAATGATAAGTTTCAGAAATACTTATACATAAATCCTTCAGGAATGATGGGCTGATGAAGTTACTTCGGGGCAGTTGCTATCCATGCCTCCAGGTTCGAAAGAAACTAGGAACCGTCTAGTGTAATCAGCGTTTCTATGCCGAGCTCTTCTATTGCCACAGCACACAAGTACGTAGACAGTTTTCGAAAGCTAGAGCAAGGCCGTAACGGAACAGTCCTCGAACAGACTTCCAAAAGGGCAGGATAACGTACCATGTGACAGATCACATCGGGCGCACAACCCATTACTGCGGATTTCTCCTTCCTGAAGCTAGCCTTGTGTGCTCTATCGTGAAGTCAACTTGATATCGCGTTGAAGTACACGCGCGTCAACTATGCACTCCGAGTCCTATTATTCAAGTTATATGCTGCAACTCAATGGCAGGTTTACGTATACCGTGAACCAACAACAGATTCTCACCAAAAAACATATGACTTGTCACGAGTAGTAGATGACTTCCGGCATTGTTCACATAAAAGATACCTAGGAATTTATGATTGTCGACGTGCTCCAAGTAGGACACTCGTGCGACCCACCTCAGCCCGAAAGCCATCACAGCTCGTAGAGCCTCTCAATTGTAGGATAACCAATATGTGATATGAAGAACATGGAAGGTTAGGGCATGTACTGAGTATGTCTCAAACATACGCCTTGGACCAGGCCAATGCAACAGTGCTTTACAAAGATGCTCGAGGTGGAGAACATGTTCTGGCTTATGTTATAAAGATTTTTGACTTCCTCGGCATTGAGTGTCTGTGGTATGATCCTCGGAGACAACTTTACACATTTCCGTACGCAGTCACTGATTGCATGTATCAATCGAAAACCACATATAAATCTGACGGGATGTGATAAAGTAAATGGACGTAGAGATATGTATCTGAAGTGATCCGTGATACACATGCGCATACCTGCCATGAACGGTGATGTCTTCCTACTCTCTTCATCCAGTAATTCGGTTGCTGTATGTCGCTTCAAGTCGAGACTTGACATAGTCTCCTGCCGTTATCACTTCATACTTTGCCGGGTTGTCCGGCGAAATGCAAGTTAGGATGGGCTGAAAGCATGATTGAGAGGATACTGTCGCAATCAGACGCATTACACTCACATCCAACAGGACATCGTAATCCGTGCCAAAGAAGAGAGGTATCGAATAGCGCTCTTGCCCAGAACGATTAATTGCACGGTGAGGCGTTGACTTGAAGACGTCATCTTAATTGACAGTCATCTTCTAAGAATGTATCCAACTATGTCAGGATACTTACTTGTCCACCTAGCGAGTTGATCTCCGAGGCTACATATTTTCAACCGACGTTGGACGCGACATAGAGTGATGTGATAACGTACTTTACGACGATTGTCCCTGGTCGATGAACAGCATCGATCCATTTTCCCGCGGCATTCTTGACCTGAAGGCCCCCTACACTGTCTTGCCACAGAAGTGTGAAGCACTAGTGGACAGAGGCCGTGGTCAAACGCCATGCGTTCTGATATCCAGGAACTTACCTCATAACTAAAGGAGGATACAGATGACTGAAGGAAGATATGAGGATCAAATACTTACTCAGTGTGTTCGCCTATACCGATCTGGCGGTTTTCACTATCCTTCTTGGGATCCTGAGGCGGATAGTGAAGGAGTCTCATGATTGCAGCTGGCCGGGTAGTCTGAATCCAGTTAGACCAATCATTCTCGGCATGACCCGTAGCTTAAAACCGACTTTATCGTCGAAGAAATCCTCCTCAAGGTCAAGGGCCAGTGCAAAGAGTGAAAAGAGTGTTTTTCCCAGTTTTATCGCATCATGACTGCAGCAGGGAATTGCGGAGAGTCGATCAACGCAAGGATAGGATACTGACTAGTAGGTTAGGACTGCTTCCCTGAACCCAGGAAGGTTTTCCGGCCACTTATTAGATCCAGACATCGCTCCGGGCGTGATTTTCCGAGGAGTGGGAGGATCAACTTCCACGCAGGATGAGGAAGATTTGAGTGGCTCCCAGCCAATATCAAATCCTTCATGTAGATCCCCTAGCCCTGCAGGATCGACATTTTCTTGTAGCAGTGCAGTGTAGCCTTTAAAATTGGTACTCTTGCCGATGTCAAGCTTTTCGGCTATGTATAATAGAAAGAGATGCGTGGATGGGAAAATCCTACCTCCAACTTCGTCGCAATATCTAGGGAGAAGAATCTCTTGCCGGCCTCAAGAGCCCCAACGATGCTATCTTCGGAGATCCCGTGGTTAGTTACTAGAGGTCAATCAGAAAAGAGAGTCAGGACGACGTCCCCTATAGCAAGAGCTACCGTGTTGCGTATTTAGTGACGACTTACGGTAGAAAAACCCAACCTGACCCCCCGCGCACAGAGTCGGTCTCAGTAAAACGATTCCAAAAGCAAAAAATCAACAGAGGAAATAAGACATCGTACATTGATAGAAGCATCTCTAATGAGTTTCGCAAGAGCACGTCGTTTAGACACATCATTGCTAAATGCATCGGCAAAGTCGCTGTGGCATATATATTTAAGCAACACAATGGGCCATTAGTTTGAGACTTCGAGCCTCAGAGTAGACGATCGGGGTACTGACATGACAGGTATATCTTGGAATGTGCTATCTGAACTGAGCCCACGAGAGAGAGGGCCAGCATTGTTCGTGTGTGTTGAACACATATGTATGGTGTAGGATGTATCGAGCTGTGGCGATGGAGTCGATCTGATAAACGGCGACCGGTCCGAAATTTCGACTCGAAATGCACATTTTACGTACAGCCTTCTATTTTGTTACAATCGCTATGAGTGAAGAATCATTATACGTATATAAAGTCCAATGCTATTTCCTTGTGTTTTGCTATTGTGATCCATGGAGGTTTTAATCTACAATTCCGCGTCTAATGCTTGATTACACCTGCAAGGTCCCTCGCGAAGTGGAAGAAATCAACGCTTGAGGCATTGACGCCATACTTATAGATCTACAGAGTGCAGATATGAATAATGAGACGCGACCACGACAATGAACTATCAAGGACTTACAAAGCGTGACGCAACATAACTCGAGAAGAGGGCCTTCTGGTATGGCACTGGCAGCCTCTGCAAAAGTGCTTCCAACCCTATCTCCTTGACGAGTGTTTCAGGAATTGCACGGGCCATTACTCCCCGCTTACTCGGCTCGTCGTCAAATAGATCCGATGCCTCCAGCTCGGCTTGTAGGTTATTGAGTGTCGACGAAAGCTCATCAGAGATGGTGGTGCGAGCTTTAGCACCATTGAGCCTGGCATGCTCGCGCCAGATGCACTGAAATTCTGCCGCCGCATTCTCGGTAATCTTGTCCTGGACATCACGGACGTAGCTTTTGTAGAATTCGGAAGGTTGACCATCTTTGAAGACCATGAGGTTGATGTACTCGTCGGTGGACAGCGCAAGACCAGCGAGGACCTCTAGAGAAGAGCTGGTAACGCCACCTTTATTTGCACTGGAGTCTTTAAACAAGATGACTTTGCGCTTTTCAAGGTGAAGACGTGCTTGTTGAGTGAGGAACAAGTTGGCTCCCTCCACGATGTACTTAAAGTGAGGTTTGCCCTCTGAGTCAACCAACGCAGAAACATTCGAGATATTCACGGCCTCGGGTCTACAATGAAGTTGAGTCGATATTAAACAGAAGCTTGAAGAATTCTTAACGAACCGACCACCACAAGGTACAAAAATGTCGGCCTTGAATCGGAGATGAGCACCATTTCTGAAGTCAGTCCCATCGATGACAACTTCACCAGCTAGATGTATAGGTGATTAAATAAACTAACGGGTTTGATGGACGCAAGCGACGCACAAGGTAACTTCATATCTTGGTCCTCAATCCTGACCAGATAGCCATCCTTACTCAACTTTGAAAGATCAAAGTGGCTGACTGGCACACGGAGATGGGCTAAACGAACGAGTTCTTCACGATTTAGACCTGCAGGGTCTGCGAGAACGCCACTCCCGTCAATGATCGCCACCGTTTTGTCGCTTGAAAGCAAAATCTCATCTACCCCAGACGATAAGTATTACGTCGAGTAAAACCTTCATACATGAAACTTACTTGATCCTAGATCACCATCTAGATGAAACGTACGGTAAGAAAATTCTCAACGGTGATGTCACACAAGCAATCGTACGTACCGGGGCCTCCGGTTTGCACTTTCGTGACGTTTTTCTCCTGAAGTCCGAGTTGTTTATAGATGCCCAGCACATATTGCCGGATAGACCGCGAAGTCATACCGTACGTGTCGTGTGGAATTCCACCCAGTTTTGCTGCACTCTTCCCAGTAGTGAACGACTTCCACCACGTCTCTGCACCACGTTCGCGCGCATGCACTACATTAATGATGGCCGCGTCAGAAGGATTGAACCAAATTCAAGAGGAATGTAAGAAACACACGTGCAGCCCAGTCCATCATATCCGCGGTACCCTCGTCTGGGCCCAAGAACAGTATCTCAGGCTTGCCATACAAGTCAACCAATCGCTCTTTGATACCAGGAGTCTGGCCTGGGATGAGTAGATCGATGACCGCCTACAATCGTCAGGTACCTTTGAATGATATAAATGTCAACCTTGTACGTACATCGACATACTTCTCAAAGCAGCGTCTGGGATTCGCGCCGAGTCTGTGGTGGTTGGATGTGAGCAGATAGATGTCCGTGAGGCTGTAGGGAGGACGAACGAGGGTAGGATAGTACCCTTGGCTCCACCTTCAGGGATATCCTTGTTCTTCAGATTCTGAGTTGCAGCAAGATTGTAGTTTTCATCAAAAAGCATCCTCTGGTTGATGGAGTAGTTCCTGAATGGAACGAGGTTAGATGAGTATATGTGAAACGAGGAACGCATTACTCTTTGTTGCGAGACATGACGAGGCGGATACCACCACGGGCAACATCACGGAAACGGAGATGAAAGCCTCGGAAATCATTTCCTACGGAAGCAGTGAGAAGGTGGCAGTGAAGCAACAAACAAACTTACCGATGACAAAGAACATGCCAAAGGGTTTCTTGGGATATTCTATCTCAGGCAGAAAATCTGGAGCAAGACGGAATGAAAGTGCGACCTTTGTTGGCTGATAGAAATTGGTCTTGAGAACATGCCTGACCAATTGTCAATGTTGGAAAATGCTACGAAAAAGGAAGCGTATGAACTAACTTGTTGAAGATCAAGAAACTCTCAAGAACTTGCAGCTCGTGCTTGTTATGCACAGTACGGCGAAGCTTATCGTAAAGCTCTTCATCAGTAAGCGGCTGGGTCGTCTGCAGGCGCTGGTATGACAAAGTAGGCCTAGACTTTCTCAGTTTCACGATACAAGAAGCAGGGGAAGATCCCTCCTTACATCAATTGCGAGGCGTCATCCGCACCTGGATAGTGCGACATCGCGAAGTTCACATAAAGAAGGCGGATCTGCACAAGACCAACGTGTTGAGGATCTCGTGGGCTAGACCGTTGACCGGCTAATACAGTGGACGTACTAATTCGGGATATGCATGGAGGACCTGTGCAATGCTCTCGCGTGTAAAGGTCTCTTCACGGAAGCGGCGCTTGATGTCATTAAGAACTTCGGCATGGGTTGGATCGTTCTCGTTCAGAACGTTCTTAAGATGGAGGTATGCTGTCCCCAGACGGTTACAGAAATGCTGTGCGAAGATCCACCCACAATCTGTGTCAGATGAGCCTTGTTAGCAAGTGTATCTGGGAAAAGAAAGAGTTCCAACCAACAGGCATAGGTTGCTTCTTGTACCGCATGACCACCAAGGGCCTTAGGTAGGAAGAATGGGTTGTCAGGCAGGCAAAAAAGAAGGGAAGCCTCCTTCATGACTTGGAAAATGGAGTGCTCGATGGGCGGAGCATTTGCACCTGGAAGAGGGTTCAAGTAGAGGGATATTATCGTAATACCGTTTGAGAATTGCTCTAGAAAGCCACTATTATTTGAAACCCGAGATTTGAAGAGTTTGTGACGTACCGACGTATTTGCGCGCGGAGTAGAGGGAATAGAAATGGTAAAGGTTGGAAAGAGCGCTGATAAGCGAGAGTTGAGTCGTCATATTTTTAGCAATGGATATGTAACAACGAACCTGAAGAATTTGGAAGTCCCACCCATCTTATACCCGATGACAAGTCGTCGCTCGCGCGAGCCTTCGACTTCGAAGACCTCAATGACGGGTCCGTAGCGTTTCTCAACGTTCCACATGATTTTTTGGTAGATTTCTAAGGTGTTCTGGGTGGCCTTCTCCAAGAAGACGGCATCAGAGACGGCCCGGATATCCGTCTTCTGTCCATTAGCGGGAGGGGTGTATGAAGGCAATTTGCACTTCGTCACGAAGTAGCAACGCAGTTGCTGCGAAGCCGTCGCAGAAATGGAGCCTGCTGAACGGAACGTTTCAAGGCGGAAGGCGTTCTCGGGAGTAGAATGGTCCAGAAATTGTTCATCGATTCTGGAAAGTTATCAGGAAGGGCAGAAAGTAGACAATGAGAATGGGACATGCCTCGCTTCACAGGTAGAACCCGGGCCTTCAGTGACAGTCAGTCCAGGAGGACTAGTATGGATGAATGTTGCGCCATTTTCGTCGAACTTTTCGAGATCGATGACGAGTTTACTCGGGTCGTGTTTGGTATAGGCAAGTATCTTAGCGCCGAAAAGCGCGATGATATGATCGGAGATCACGGCGCGACTTTCATTCTGGAAGTACGTGTCGTCGATGCCTAGGTTGGAGTAGAACCAGTTGACTTCGTTGACCACGAGTTCGCGTGGAATAAAGCCCTGGAAACGGAAAGAATGATGTCAGACAACAACATTGATGGCACGGCGCTAAGCGAGGGGCACCTTGGTGGCAACATCTTGCTCAACGAGGGCGCGCTGTTCTTCCTTGCCCTTGAAGACCGGGGTTGTGTAACCGGGCAAGTTCTTTACTCTGTTCAGTGAAGTATCACTGAGATTACGCGCAGACGATGGTCGCAAAGCTGCGAGGATATTGGGATCGAGATGGGGTGGATTTCCTGAGATTGGTGTGGACATTGTCGACGGCAGTGAGGGGGATGAATATCGATGAATGTTCTATTGTTGGTTTACTTTATAAATGTGATGCTTACGTATAATTCATAGAGACTGCAAGTTCCGAGTAGTTGGGGATAAGTATCACAACTCTTGTCTTCGCCAAAGCGGAACATGGATCAGTTTCATCGCGTGATGCCTTGTCTTCGCCATAAGCTGGAGAAAAACCCTTGGACCATGTCCGATAAATACCCAAGTGTACGGAACAACTTTGCTCACACTGAAATGCATTCAAACACATCTCTGCGTCACAATTCAGGCGACCATCTGGAGTTGCAAGGGTCACGACATTTATCAAATATATAGCTCTGAAGCGGGCAACAGAAATAATTTGACCAACACTGCAGGGTCAAAGCGACATGTAGAGCGAGGGTTTGGGGGAAAAATTACAAGCGAAGGATCAAGTGTTGTCCTCTGCCGAGACCAGCCACACATGCATAAGCGTGCAGGATCTATGCTCTAGGTTAGTATACCAGCCGGCAGTAATGGTGAGACCAAGTTTCTCAATGAAAGCTTAAATTTTGTGAAAATCAAAGCCCTTTAACGTACAAATCCGCATACATAGATAGATATAAAAATTCTCAGAAACCCGCTAGTCTCGCACTTTTTCGAGTCCCAGTCGACCTTCTACCGCCAGTGCCGTCAACTCCCCCACCTCCATTAAGCAAATTCATCAGCCTCTTTGTCTCCGCTTGCTGTTTTGGGTCCTCATACGTGACCCGTATACGGTCCTCCTCCTGCACCTTACCAGCACCAAGAATATCTAAAGGATCCTCGTATGGCTCGAACGGCCGCACAGAATCATCATAGTTGGGTATCGGTACCTCAGCCAACTGAATTTGTACACTTGACGCCTGCCGTGATTGTGGCCTCGTAGGGCGTTGTGGACGCTGTCGTTTGCCTGGCCTACTACTTTTCTGCACAGGCTCTGGTACGTCGTCACCCGAAGTACGTTTGCCTAAAAGGGTTGTGATATTATCTTCGAGCGCCTTGGCTATGTCCCAAGGAATTCGTGTGGGTGACTCTGTCGGTATTTGCTCACGAGATTGGGGTTGGGGCTGTGCCTTGCATTGGGTCTTGAGCGGAGAGGGGGAGCGAGACGACGGAACTTTCGCCTGTTTACGCTCGCGTTCGATTTCGAGCTGGGTCGGTCGACGAGCTAAAGCAATGCGTCCGGACAATTTGGGATGGGCATTGTGATGATGTGGGGTATGGTGTATGGCAGGTGTCGAGCGTGCGCGCGATGGAGTACTGGGATACTTGTTCGCGCCACCGACGAGGACTCCGGTCGGCTTTCCAAAAGAGAAGACTTCAGAACGAACTTTAGGATGTGTAGGTGTTGACGGGTTTTGCTGGGTAGAGGTGGCCAATATATTGTCTGGTTCGAACGTCGGCATTATTTCCAGAGGAGTCCGTCTTGGCGATGCACTGAGCGGCCTGGTTTGAAGAACCTCTCTTAACGGATTGTCATCAGATGACTGACCTGGATAGATGAGACACAATCAGTTAAATGTTCAACAAAGAGGAAAAATCAGATCTCACAAGCAACGTCTTTGGACATAGTATCAGTAACAGGCTCCTTGATTGGCAGAATCTTTTCCCTCTGATCAAGGAATTGACTTTTGTTCGGGATATTAACAAGATCAACATCCATGAGGTTTCCTTGCTTAGATGGACCAGCAGTTTTTGCGAGTGGAGGGACCAGATATTCTGAGATGGGTGGGATAACACCAGTAGTGGCAATATGCGCCAACCATCGCACAGTCACGACAGGTGTGCCCCATTCCACTGCCTTGTCAAATTTGAGCCCAGTGCCAGACGGACAAAGCAGATGGGTCGATTTTTTCGAGAACGACTGCTCTAACTTGATTCCTACGTGATAATAACTTTGTAATCTTGTAAAGAAGCACAAAAGCACAAAGCCATACCTAGTGCCCGCAAAAGTCTCGTTATCCAAGTAGCCTCTGCTTGATCTAAACCCGAGAAGCTCAATCGAATGGCCTCCGCGGCTACGAGAGTATTAGATGAAGGAAAATAGGGAAGTAAGAAATATAACCTGGAACAGGAGCTGGAATGCTCAAAGGGAAGAAAGTGATATGGTCCTCTGGAGGACAGATGCGTTCTTGGAAGACGCAACGCTCGAGCCAACATTCGGTCCGATATTTACCACGCAGGGTCTCATCAGCTTCTTGCATGTACAATTTGCTACCGCTGTTGTGGAATAGGTCCAGGTCAGGAGTATAAGAAGAAGGTGAACCCACCTGACCAATCTGACAACAATGTAGTCCACGTCTTCATCTTCTAAACCAAAAAGCATCCGACCGCCGTTCTCCTCGATTGCTGTGCGCACCGAAGGTGATTTGGCTTCACCCAAGGCAGAAAATTTGAGGCCAGCAAATATGCCTGTGGTGTTCGCAGCTACAGAAGTCGAACTTTCGCCATTGACGTCGCCCTGGCGTACCGGCCGCGCAGAAGCCATAAATGATCCACCATTAGCTGCGGTTTCCATGACCGATATTGTCCGTGTGCGCCTGAAAGGCTGGGCCCGCGAAGAAGGCGCTGCTTCAGGACGGGCGGGAGCAAAGGAATTTGCGCGTCGAAACTGCGAAATCACACTCCGTTCTCTCTGTCGTGCTTCTGGTAGAGGCGATGGTGGTCGTGGCATGGACAATCGTGGCACTTTGGACGGACTCCTAACAAGTTCACCATCTGATATTTCGTAACCACGTCGGGCAAGAAGACTACTCCAAAGTTGAAGTGTCGCTTCGGGTAAACGCTTCACATTGGCAAGTTCTTCCTCTGACTCGTCTTGCTCGTCCTCAGGTTGGTCTGAAGGCGGGGGTGAAGTGGGTGTTGTCTCTTCTGGGGGCGATTTGCGCTCTGGCCGTGGCCTTCTAACCTGATACTTTTCTTCATCAAATCTACCTGACGAGCAAGTCAATGGAGGAAAGGCGCGCAGTTTTGAGGGCTGACCTCCGAATTCTAGCGAGTCCCAGAACCATTCCTCCCAGACAAGATAAACATTGGCTTCGCCTTTGCTGTTGAATTTCTCTGCGTATTTCATCTTGTCTGTCTCTTGCTCCCCAGAGCAAAGCAAGTGCGTTACCCTCACAGGCCGCTCAAGATTCTTTAAGTAGACACCACCATGTTCTGTCACCAATTTGTTGATCTGGGTCCGTCGTACGATTTCATCGATTCCAGAAGGACAAATCACTACCCCAGAAAATATTGGAAGACGATATTTCGCGACATCCTGAGCGAAAAATTAGTTTCGTTCATGTAAAATGTGAATTTTGGCGCACATCTTCCATTTCGACGTCATCTCCCCGCAACCAGATCTGATAACTATCTGAAATCCAAGAGGGGTGCAAGATAGGGATTTTCCTCTCAAGCGCACACTTAGAAATATATTAATATGGTGTGCAAATGTCAGGATGATGAACTAACCTGATACTTGGCACCCCCATGGTCCACTGCCACCAGATGAGTAACACGATCAGTAAAGGCACTTGTTGTAGTAGCGCCAAGTTCTACCGCCTGCTTGAATATTGTCGGCTGCTTAAAATGTTAATTGAGACTAGGAAAGACATTCAATAACCACTCACCTTATCAAACGCTCCCGTCGCACAGAGCACCACTCTTCTGAACGGACGCGGACAAAGATCCACGGCCACAGTATCGTCGCTTCCTAGCTGACTTTCTTCCGCCAAAATAGAGTCATCACGTCGCAAACGCCGCGATATCGCACCTTCTTGTGCTGGTCGAAGTTTGACATTTGGGACCTGTTTAACTTATCCAGAGGGTCACAAAGGACAAGAGGAGTATCCTGCTTACCTTAGTGGATTTGTTGCTCCTGCGTCTCATGTAGAGTGCGCGTGTGATGAAACTGTCACCTCGAAAGGTTATGAGCCATCACGTACACTTCGCGAATAGACTAGCCCTGAACTAGTCACGTGGACATATGTCTGCCGAACATGTGACTCGTCCTCCGCACTCGCTGTGACTTATCCTCGAGAACCAATTTTCCTTGGAGAAAAGTTGGATGTTGACTTTTTATACTTCTTCTCTCTTGTCAGTCCCTTCTGCGGGACGTAAACAATGCTCTAATGGTGAAATTATTACTTGTGCACGCTCGTCTGAAATTCTCCGACTTGTTTACATGTGTTGATTCATAACACCAAATTTTGAGCTCTGAATCACACTTTGTCCTGATGCCGTCTAGAGATGAAATTGATCCAAGGAGACTGGTGGGCGTGCATGCAGAACGGGTAACGAATGTTTCCAGCACAGATTACCCTGGGCACTATCATGGAGAGGACAATTCTTGGAATTTGGAAACATTTAAAAAGGTGCGCCGTGAAGCTCTTAAATCTCATATAATCGTCGACTGAGAATCTCTTTTGCAAGGGTAGAACTTGAAAGTTAGCGTCCAGAGGTTATCCCACCATTCAGTGGATTTCGACTTGGTTGGGGTGGACGCCTCAATCGCGAATGCTTTTCGTCGGATATTGATGGCAGAGGTGTGCTTGGGTTTTATTAAAATGACCGAAAACGCTTCGCTCACCTAACACAGGTTCCAACGGTTGCTATCGAGCATGTATATGTCTGGGACAACACTAGTGTCATTCAAGACGAAGTACTCGCGCATCGTCTCGGCCTCATTCCTTTGAATATCGACCCGGCGCGGATAAGCATGCGGAAGGGTACGTTTTTTTTTAGCTTTGTTATTCAAAACAGTGTTCACAAAAAAGCAGCTGAAGAAGATCCCACGGACCGCAATACGGTCGTGTTTAAACTGAGTATTCTGTGCGAACGGAACAACAACGCACCCAAAGATAGCACAAAGCCATCTGAACTCTACAAAAACCATGAGCTCCTCTCTTCCCATCTTCAATGGGTGCCAGCAGGTGAACAAAGCGAAGTTTTTGCCGATCATCCGCCAGCGCCGACCAACCCGAATATTGTCCTCGCCAAGTTAAGACCAGGTCAAGCGGTAGAAATGGAGTTGCATGCTGTGAAAGGGGTCGGCAAGGATCATGCAAAATTTAGTCCAGTTGGTCTGTCTAGCTCCCCATCTCCCGTCGATTAGTGGCTCAGTTACTTATCTAGCCACTGCTTCTTACCGCCTTCTCCCCCATATAACGATCAAGAAGCCGATTCCCCCACATCTGGCTGAAAAATTCCAAAAATGTTTCGCGCCTGGCGTTGTCAACATCAACCCACGAACAAAAGAAGTTTCTATCGATAAATACAATGTGCGCAAAGATAACGTTAGCCGTGAGGTGTTGCGGCACCCAGAGTTTTCGGATTCGGTGGAGCTAAGTCGTGTACGGGATCACTTCCTATGTGCGTTTACTCCACTCCTGACAATGGAAGCCGTCTCGTTGACACCGGTATACTCTTTTAGTTAACATCGAGTCAGAAGGACCGTATGCCCCCGAACGTCTTTTGCTTGAAGCAATCAAGATCATGCGAGAGAAGATTTCTGTTCTCCGAAAGGCTGCCGATGCGCTACTTGTTGGAGACTCTCCGGATGACATCGACGTACAGATGTCCGAGGCGTAACAGATATGTTGGATGTCTCCGATCTAGTCATCAAATTAGAGTGTGATACAGTTCCCCTACTGCTATTATGAACCATCCATGCCTGCTCATATTCCTAAGCTAGAGCATTTTTTCCGCTCATACTTGAAAACCACCAACTGATTACTGCTTTAGTTGACCGAGTTCATCTGAAACAATAGATTATTGTGCATGTGTGACATCACTAATCAAACAAGTGAAAGAACTACTCCAATGGTTACAGAGAATAGTAATGCCAATATGCAGTTAATCTGTACCATCGCAATTGATCCATTCCCTGATGTGGTATTTCCTGTGGTGCCATTTCCTGAGGTGGTTCCGCTTCCTGGGTTGGTTCCATTTCCTGAGGTGGCTCCATTTTCTGGGGTGGTGCCCCCTGCCATACTGTTATTGTTGCTGGTCCCATCACTGCTGTACACACGAACAGAAGCAATCTCGAAGTACGCTGTAGCATAATTTGAACCATTGCCCACGACATAATCAAGGTAGCAGTTGCCAGAGCATGTCTGTGAGAAAACAGAGGGATTGCCAGCAAAATCTTTTTAGCACAGGTCAACACTCAGAGAGAAAGAGATGAATGTATAGAATCACATACCACCACAGAGAGTAATGTCAAAGATCAAATTCTGAGGTTCGAAAAATTGGGTCATACTGCAATTCGTTGACGGCCAGTTGCCGGAGGGAGTACCGAGTGTAGACGTGTCAATATCATTTGTAGAGGTAAGAGTTACAGGAACTTTTGATCGTGGGATGAACCACACTCTAAAAATAGCATATCAGACCATCAGATAGCACCAGGGCTAGAATTCAGCAAAGAAAGAACCTACGATATACCGGTCGTTGCATATTCAGTCACGTATACACCTCCTCCTGCTGCGGCGAAGCCTTGACCAAAGGAAGTCGGGAGTGTGTCAACCACAATACATCCTGAATTGTCGTTTGCGAGAAATGAACAGTCTCCGCTCCCTTGTTTTGAGGTAGAAACCAAGTCGGGATTGGTGGATACGCAGCCAGGTAGGGTGTGCAGTCCCATCTGGTTTTGAGTCACTAAATTAACACCCTCTAGGGTATCAATTTCGCTGAAGGAGACGCATTCAGTATACCTTAGAGACAAAGTAAACCCAATCGTATACTCACCCTCCTTGTGGCCAATTGGGTGCTTGAGACCACCTGAGATCCGACAAGTATAAATATAATAGTTTCTCAGGGGAAGTGATGAATAAATACCACGCAGGCCAAACAGAGCACTTTTCGTACATTAGCAGACAGTTTTTTGGCGTTCGTCTTACAAAGAAACTTACTCCAAAGGGTATATGGAACATGTCTGCTACCCAAACAGTTCCCAACCCATAACGTTCATTAGTAGTGATGCGGACAGTATTTCGCTTCTGGTTGAAAGGTACCGTAGACGTGTTGTCGACTTTGATTATTGCATGATTGGTAGAAGGATCAACGAACGCAAGCTTTGAGGAAGCTGCCACAGAGGCTGATACAAAACTAGACAATAATAAGGGCACCTTTCGTTTGTTCAAAAGCCTAAAAATACCTACATTGCATCCCCGTTCGTCAGGTTATCGACTGTTCAATTGTGAATTTGGGCGCGTATTTTGACAAACACTTGTACTTGCAATTATCAAAAAAGGTCCAGTCATCATAAAAAGTTGGACCCGAGTAGTCCTTTATGAGGCTGTAACTGGTTGCGACAGCAGGTGTAATGACTGAGACACCAGCTAGAAGCGTCGCTGAAACGGAGGCTGGAAAGACGACTTTCATCCAAGGCAGAACAGGGGGGGTTGGTGGTGGGTAAAAACAATGTTCAATGCGTGTCGGCAAGAGCTTTGATCTATAAAAAGGTGATTAAAATAGCGCGGATGCTACATCTATATTGATTCATAATCACATGTCTGTTAATGAGTTATCAGGGCATAACTGAAGCGATCAAAACTCTTGATCGTGGTCTATGACGACCCCTCGATCGACCCTCGACGCGGCGCGTCACATCCCGGCCATATCACACAGCTGCTTTGTCGCACGGTTCGACAATGGCCTCATTGTTCCTCGCATTGTTTCTCGCTCTTCAGACATCATATATAGTTGTAGCTACGCTTCATTCTCACTCACCTCGTCCTGCTTCCTTTCCCAACTGACACAGAGCTCAGGTTTTCTTTGACATACGTCCTGCTTCCTTTCCCAACTGACACAGAGCTCGTCAGTCCATCAGACTTGACTTTTTGCTCCTGCAGGACACGTTTAATTTTTCTCTGGTGAGCACCACCCCTACCTTGGTTTGTCTTTGCCTACCAAATGGCTGGTTTGCCCCAGCAAACTATCACCCATCATCTTCATCTCCACCTCCCGGGTCACCAGTGTCAGGCCTTCTATCCCTCACCTCCTCACCAACCTCTGTCTTCCATACCAGATATGGATCAGCCTGTGCCAATCCCTGACAGTATGGATACACCACCACAGGATTCAACACTGCAGAGCAATGATGATGCTCTTGTGGACATGATGACTATGTTTAATGCCCTTGCTGCCATAGCAGATCAGTCTCCAGGCCTTACATCACCTCTCATTATTGGAGTGCAGCCAGTTCCTCCCCCGTCTTTTCCAGCATTTATATCAATGGATCAATCTCCTGCTGGTCAGTCACTGCCTGCCCTCTTCTCTGCCATTGAGACAAGTCTGCTGCTGGATATTGCCTGGCATGATTTCCATCCTATAGACCTATGCAAGTTGGACCCTGCTTTGAAATTCAGGCATGCAGATCTTGAACACATGGATACTACTGTTATGACCCACCACCACTGGTACCCTACCCCACCACTGCTGGTACCCTACCCCACCACTGCTGGTACCCTACCCCACCACTGCTGGTACCCTACCCCACCACTGCTGGTACCCAACCCTGGCTCTGAGACTTCTAAAGCCCCCAGACCAGCCCCACAAAATCTGGGCCCAGACTGCTACACCACCAGCCATCCATGGCACTATCAGTGGCACCATCAGCACCACCTCAGCAATCCCCAGGACTACTAGCAGCCATCAATACTCATCACTGCCCGCCAACATCAGCACCAACCCTGGCAATTCCTGGCCCATCACCACCTGCCTATGCCACCATCAGTGCTGATTCCGGCAACCCCCAGTGCCCTCCCAACTCCAAGAGGCAACCACTACATGTCATGCATCAATGTATTACCTCAGCCCAAATCCCACACTCATGCCCCTCCTTGATCGACTCCTTGCCTCCTCACCCATTCCATGCCTCCCATGCTCCCAAAGCAAGACCACTCCTTTGTGAAGCTTCCTTTATGCCACCTGCCAACACTGATACCTGTGGTAACCTTGCATGGTCCCCAGGCTTCAGCAAGAGCCCAACACCCTTGCATAATTCCTTGCACAAACCCCAGGCCCCAGCAAGAACTCCTGCACCACAACTTGACTGGAGCCTGGACCTATGCCCTGGTGCCTAACCGCCTCCTCATATATAAGTCATAGCATAGCATCTGGTACAGTAGTGTGGATATTGCCCATATTCCTGTATTTCCTTGCCTGGTTCTCATATCATACTCTCTCCATCAATTTGCCTCTGTCTTATTTCTACTCTCATATTTCTCTCGCTCAACTCTCTCTACTCTTACTCTAGTCTCAAGCTACTCTCAATCTATTTTGTTTTCTTCCTCCAGTCTGACTCTCTAAGCCTCTCATCTCTTTCTCTCTCTTTCTCTGTCTCCTTTAGCCTCTAAGTTCCCCAATTTACCCTGGTCATGTTCCTGATCCTTCCCCTTTGACTTCAGCCCCAGGACTTGATAAGTCCTGATGTCTGACCCTGGCCTTCCTGTACCTGCTTCCCAGGACTCATTCTCAGCCCTGGAGCTTGTCCCTGAACCCCAGAACCCCCTCCTTAGCCCTCCGGACTAGCCTCATCCCCTTTGTACTCATTCCCTCTCCTAGATTCTTGGTTCATACACTGTGCTCTGTGATGCTGACTGTGCATGTAGACTTTGTGTTCACCAAGTAAGGAATAGCCCAGTGGTCTGAGCCCATGTGGTCAGCAAAACCTGACAACTACTAGTTTCAGGACAACTGGTACCAAGGATGACCCTGCTCTCCATAATATCCTCATCCTTCTATCCATGTACTTTTCTGTCTTGCAGGCATTTGCTGCCTCTGCTGGCAATGCACATGCAATGTTTGTAATTGGGCATAGAAGGAATGCAAGAAGTCATGAAGGCATATCAAGACAGGCCTGCTGCCTATCAATCAGGTTCTTTCTTTGGTACTGGCTTCCTCCTCAATCTGCTCTTCAAATAAATTTGCCCGAATTCCCCCCAATGCTTCTCTTTTTCTGCTTGATCTACTATCACCAACACACCAACATGGACCCCTATTGCAACTCTTCCTCACATTTTTCCTAGACTCTGTCAGGTTCCGCTGACCACAGGGGCTCAGACCACTGGGCAAATTCTTACTTGGCACACACAAAGTCTACACACACAATTGGAATTGCAGGCATGGCATACAAACCAGGATTGAGGGGAAAAGGGTGAGTATGGAGGGACCAGGACTAGTCCAGGGGGCTATTGAGGGAACTCCAGGGTTCAGGAACAAGCTCTGAGGCTGAGAATCAGTTCTGGAGGAGCAAGTGCTGGTGGGCCAGGGTTCAGACATGGGACTCATTAAGTCCTGGGGCTGGGGTTGAAGGGAAAAAGGCGGGGAGTGGTCGAGAGAGTTGGAGACTTAGAAGAGAATAGTGTCAGGTTCCGCTGACCACGGGGGCTCAGACCACTGAGAAAATCCTTACTTGGTGCGCACAAAGTCTACACGCACAACCAAGGTGGCAGGCATGGCATACAAACTGGGGCTGAGGGGGCAAGTGTTAGGTTCTGTTGACTGCGGGGGCTTCTTCCTAAGCAAGACCTTATGAGGCGGACTCAAGGTAGCTATGGGTACGAAGTCCTACATGTTCACGAGGTCCCGGGGTTAGTTCCAGGGTTAGTAAGGGCGAGTTTAACTGCGTAGAGGGTCAGAAGGGCTAGGTCCGGGCTGTGGGGGTGAGTCCGGGGTTGCGCCGAAGTTCCGGGGGTACGAGGCGCGAGTCCGGGGATGCCAGTGTGGGCCCGGGCTTGGTCCAGGGAAGGCAAGGCGAAACTCAGGGTGAGACAAGCTGTAAAGGGAAAAAGAGGCAAGAAAAGGAACAAGGATGAGATGAGATCGAACCGGGAAAGGAAGTCAAGGACGAAAGTAAAGAAACGGATTGAGAAGGGAAAAAAGGGACTTAGAGCAGATAGGATAGAAGTAGACAGGAATAGACCGGGAGACTGAGACGAGATACGATAGTACGAGGCGAAGGAGACTGGGCAAGATAACTTTGGTAATATCAACACTACTCGTACACGATGTCTACCTAGGCCTTAAGTACTACGGGCTCCGGGGTGGCGGGCTCAGCCAGGTTCCATGTCGGGTGTCGGGCGTGATTGCCGGGGTGATCGCCAGGTGATGCGGGTGATGAGGGTCGGGCCGTGACTGCGGGTGTCGGGCGTGATCGCCGGAGTGATCGCCGGGTGACGGG
>JAGGAU010000101.1:0-11288 GCA_017657275.1 Termitomyces sp. T108 | reverse complement strand
GCTACTCTCAATCTATTTTGTTTTCTTCCTCCAGTCTGACTCTCTAAGCCTCTCATCTCTTTCTCTCTCTTTCTCTGTCTCCTTTAGCCTCTAAGTTCCCCAATTTACCCTGGTCATGTTCCTGATCCTTCCCCTTTGACTTCAGCCCCAGGACTTGATAAGTCCTGATGTCTGACCCTGGCCTTCCTGTACCTGCTTCCCAGGACTCATTCTCAGCCCTGGAGCTTGTCCCTGAACCCCAGAACCCCCTCCTTAGCCCTCCGGACTAGCCTCATCCCCTTTGTACTCATTCCCTCTCCTAGATTCTTGGTTCATACACTGTGCTCTGTGATGCTGACTGTGCATGTAGACTTTGTGTTCACCAAGTAAGGAATAGCCCAGTGGTCTGAGCCCATGTGGTCAGCAAAACCTGACAACTACTAGTTTCAGGACAACTGGTACCAAGGATGACCCTGCTCTCCATAATATCCTCATCCTTCTATCCATGTACTTTTCTGTCTTGCAGGCATTTGCTGCCTCTGCTGGCAATGCACATGCAATGTTTGTAATTGGGCATAGAAGGAATGCAAGAAGTCATGAAGGCATATCAAGACAGGCCTGCTGCCTATCAATCAGGTTCTTTCTTTGGTACTGGCTTCCTCCTCAATCTGCTCTTCAAATAAATTTGCCCGAATTCCCCCCAATGCTTCTCTTTTTCTGCTTGATCTACTATCACCAACACACCAACATGGACCCCTATTGCAACTCTTCCTCACATTTTTCCTAGACTCTGTCAGGTTCCGCTGACCACAGGGGCTCAGACCACTGGGCAAATTCTTACTTGGCACACACAAAGTCTACACACACAATTGGAATTGCAGGCATGGCATACAAACCAGGATTGAGGGGAAAAGGGTGAGTATGGAGGGACCAGGACTAGTCCAGGGGGCTATTGAGGGAACTCCAGGGTTCAGGAACAAGCTCTGAGGCTGAGAATCAGTTCTGGAGGAGCAAGTGCTGGTGGGCCAGGGTTCAGACATGGGACTCATTAAGTCCTGGGGCTGGGGTTGAAGGGAAAAAGGCGGGGAGTGGTCGAGAGAGTTGGAGACTTAGAAGAGAATAGTGTCAGGTTCCGCTGACCACGGGGGCTCAGACCACTGAGAAAATCCTTACTTGGTGCGCACAAAGTCTACACGCACAACCAAGGTGGCAGGCATGGCATACAAACTGGGGCTGAGGGGGCAAGTGTTAGGTTCTGTTGACTGCGGGGGCTTCTTCCTAAGCAAGACCTTATGAGGCGGACTCAAGGTAGCTATGGGTACGAAGTCCTACATGTTCACGAGGTCCCGGGGTTAGTTCCAGGGTTAGTAAGGGCGAGTTTAACTGCGTAGAGGGTCAGAAGGGCTAGGTCCGGGCTGTGGGGGTGAGTCCGGGGTTGCGCCGAAGTTCCGGGGGTACGAGGCGCGAGTCCGGGGATGCCAGTGTGGGCCCGGGCTTGGTCCAGGGAAGGCAAGGCGAAACTCAGGGTGAGACAAGCTGTAAAGGGAAAAAGAGGCAAGAAAAGGAACAAGGATGAGATGAGATCGAACCGGGAAAGGAAGTCAAGGACGAAAGTAAAGAAACGGATTGAGAAGGGAAAAAAGGGACTTAGAGCAGATAGGATAGAAGTAGACAGGAATAGACCGGGAGACTGAGACGAGATACGATAGTACGAGGCGAAGGAGACTGGGCAAGATAACTTTGGTAATATCAACACTACTCGTACACGATGTCTACCTAGGCCTTAAGTACTACGGGCTCCGGGGTGGCGGGCTCAGCCAGGTTCCATGTCGGGTGTCGGGTGTGATCGTCGGGGTGATCGCCAGGTGATGCGGGTGATGAGGGTCGGGCCATGACTGCGGGTGTTGGGCGTGATTGCCGGAGTGATTGCCGGGTGACGGGACTGATTGCCGGGGGTGCTGAGGTGATCTGTCTGAGGGCGGCCCATGTTGTGGGAGGTTCCGGGCTGATGCGGGGGAATCCAGGGTTGCGGTGATTGCCGGGTGTCAGGGTTGAGGGGGCGGTGAACCTGGGAGTGGCAGATGTCATCGTGGCGGTTGTCGCGGCGTCGTGATGGGTGGCGGGGGCGGCTGGTGTTGGAGGTTGGGGTTGTCCTGGGATGGTGGGCGAGCTCCGGGAGTGGGTCGTGACAGCAAGAGTGAGTGTGGAGGGACCAAGACTGGTCTAAGGGGCTGTCAAGGGAGCTCTGGAGCTGGGAATAAGTCCTGGGAGAGAGTGGTAGGTGGGCTGGGGTTTAGACATGGGACTTGCTAAGTCCTGGGGCTGGGAAAAAATGGAGAGGGTGGTGAAAGAGTTGGGGACTTGAAGAGAATAAGGGCAAAGAGATGAGAAGGAAGAGAAGGAGAGAGAGAGACTGAAAGAGAAACTTAGAGGAAGAGGCCAGAGACAAGAAACAGATAGATTGGAGTTGAGACGAGACAAGTGATAAGATAAGAGGAACAAGAACAAGTCGAGTATGAGATAATGAGGAAACAGAGGTGAGATAAGGGAAATAGATTGAAATAATAACTGAGACGAGCTAGAGACCGGGGAAACTATGCAATATCAACACTACCATACTATATGCTACATTACGACTTATATATGAGGGGGCAGGCATGCTCTGGGGCTCAAGCCCGGGCTCCGTGGTGAGTCGTGGTGCAGGGGTTCTTGCTGGAGCCCAGGGTTTGTGCAAGGAGCAGCACGGAAGTACTGGGGCCCTTGCTGAAGCCCAGGGATTGTGCAAGGATGCTGCGGGTGTCAACATCAGTTGAGTGCTTTGGGAGCACAGGAGGCATGGACGATGTGGGGAGGCAAGGAGTTGACTGAAGAGGAGGCGCAGGGTGCGGGGTTCGGGCTGGGTGATGCGTTGATGCACGAGTCATGATGGTTGCCCGATTGGGAAGGGAGGGCGTTGGGGGTTGCCGGTGATGGGCCAGGGATTGCTGGGTCAATGGCTGGGGATTGCCAGGCAAGCACTAATGGTGGCGGCAGCGGCCGGGGATTGCTGGAGCAGGTGCTGATGGTGGCGTGGGTGTCCAGGGTTTGCTGGGGTTGGCACTGAGGTGGTGTACATGGGCAGTGATGGGTGTTGATGGCCGCTAATGTGCTGATGGCCGCTGGAGAGGACCGGTCCAGGCCTGGGGTTTGTGGGGCTGTTCTGGTGAGTTTGAGGGTACCGGGGCCAGGGCTGATACCAGTGGTGGTTGGCGGTGTACCAGCAGTGGTGGTGGTGGTGGCGGATTGTGACAAATAGAGACAGAGAGAAAGAGGAGGAGAGGAAGAGAGAGAGAGACAGAGACAGAGACAGAGACTTGGAGAGTGAGACCAGGAGAGGAGAAGCAAATATATTGAGATAGAATGAAATGAGTAATACAAGAGTAGAGAGGTAGACAAGTTGAGTACAAGACAATGGAGAAATAGAGATGAGATGGACAAGATTGATGGAAATGATAAGAGTATGAAGACTGGACCCAAAACTGGGAAAGATGGGCAATATCAACACTACTGTACCAGATGCTACGCTATGACTTATATACAAGGGGTGGGGAGGCTCTGGGGCAAGTCACAGTGCAGGAGTTCATGCAAGGAGTTGTGAGTTGGCACCAGGACTCTTGCTGAAGCCCAGGGATCATGCAAGGGCGGTGTGGGCATCAGGGTCAGTTGAGTGGCATAAAGGAAGCTCACAAAGCATGGGTCTTGCTTTGAGAGCGCATGAAGGCATGGAATGTGCAGGGAGGCAAGGAGTTGACCAAAAAGGAGGTGCAGGTGTGGGGTTCAGGCCAAGGTAATGCATTGATGCATGAGTCATGATGGCTGCCCAATTGGGAAAGGAGGGCATCAGGGTTTGCCAGTGATGGGTCAGGAGTTGCTGGGGTTGGTGCTGATGGTGGCATTGGCAGCTGGGGATTGCTGGGGCGAGCGCTGATGTGGCATGCATGGATGGTAATGGATATTGATGGCCACTGATGGCCACTGGAGATGGCCAGTCTTGGTAGTGGTCTGGGCCTGGGCCTTGTAGAGCTGGTTTGGCGAGTTTGGGGGCACTGGGGCCAGGGCTGGGTACTGGTGGTGGTTGGCGGTGTACCGGCAGTGATGGCAAGTTGTGACAGACTCTGCCTCTAGTTAAATCCCCTCTCATTATTGATGCTTGGTGTTGCTATCTTTTAGATTACCCCAACCCTACATTTGTTTTATCTATACTCAATATAATTGAATTTGGTGCAAGCATTGGATTTGTTGGTGATGATCACAGTCAGTCATGCAAGAAATCTAAGCCTGCAATTGAGGACAGCAAGTTCATTGACATGGCAGCTCATTTGCTTGTTAAAGAGTCCCATGCCATGATTCCTGATTTTTACTGCTCACCATTGGGTGCAGTGAGCTAAAGAAGGAATCTGTCAGGTTCCGCTGACCACGAGGGCTCAAACTACTGGGCAATTCCTTACATGGCAGATGCAAGGTCTACTTGCAGGCAGTGTTGTTTGAGCGCAGGGGTTCAAACCAGTGTTGGGGGCTGGGTGTGTATGGGGGAGTGTTAAGCAGGCACTGCAAGGGTGGAGAGAGAAGCTCCAGGGTTGAGGAGCAGGCTCCAGGGTCAAGGAAAGAGTCCTGGGGTCAGCTCCAGGGTTGGGTTCGGTGGGGGAAAACGTGAATTAGGTCAGGTGGAGGCCTGACAGGGAGAGGGTAGACAGAAGGGGAACAAGGAGAAGAGAGAGCAGAGATCAGAGAAGAAGGGGCAAGACTCAGAGGTGGAAACCGGAGGAAAGAGAGAAAGAATAGATTGCAGGATAGAGAATAAGAGAAGTAAAGATAAAGCTAGATAAGAGCAGAGTAGTAACTGGAGATGAGACAATAGCTAGAGATGCAAGGAGACAAGGCAGACAAGTACAAGACATAGGTAATATCAACACTACCCTAACAAGTACCCACGGAGGCCCTATATACTGACTACAGGTCTAAGGGTCAGTCCAGGAACATAGGAAGTTGTGGAGGTTGCTGTGGGTGTTGGGTAGTGTGCAGCGGCCACGCTGCTGTTCTGCAAGTCACAGCGGTGCTGCATGGGGGAAACCTGGCACCATGGGGCATGGCAAGGCGGAACATGGGACTGGTGCTTTGTGAGGCAAGACGCGTGGTGCTGGCGGTGCCTGGTATGTGGAATGTTGCATGGTGATGCATAGAATGATGCATGGTGATGCGTGACGCATTGACTGATGCACATGGTGTCCATGTGGCTGCGTTCCAGGGCCGCCCAGGGTTATTGGTGATGTCCAGGGGCGGAGATTGCTGGTCAATTGGGGGTGATGGCTATGCCAGGGGTTGGTGATGTCTGGGGTCAGGGACTGCCGGCAATTGGGGTGATGACCATGGGGTTGCCAGCAGTTGGAGTGATGGCCCGGGGTTGACTGGGTCCTCCTGGAGGTCAGGTTGTGTGAGTGGTCTTTGGGGCTTGTGCAAGGTCCAGGGGTTTGGTCTGGGGGTAGGGGTCATGACAGAATCTGGGGAAACTTCACTTAATCAATCATTTGTCACAGCCAGAGGGACACTCAGTCAACAATGGTATTGCTGACAGCAAGGGTCATATTACCTAAGACATGTTCACAGAAGCTCTGGAGGACTTACAACATCTTGGCTAAGGTACACTCATGGCAAAACTTGACCTCAAAGATGCATTCTATCACATTCCCATTAAGCCAGGAGACTGGCACCTTCTTGGCTTTAAGTGGCACTCCGTTTTAGCATTCAGCCTTGAGTCTGCACCATACATCTTCAACCTCTTTGCAGAGGCTCTACACTGGATAATTCAGTGCCACATACTGGCATTACTTTGTTATTACCTTGATGATTTCCTCCTCTTGTTCTCTCTCATATCCCCCACAATACCCAACACTGTGGTTGAATGGGTTTCAGGCCTTGGAAGGGAGCTGGGGCTCTTTTTTCAGGATTCCAAAACTATTTGGCCATCCACTCTGTAGCCTTGCATGTATCACACAGTAGCTGAATCAGACCAAATTATTGGATTAGACTAGATACATTGTGAATACAAGATGTTGTCTTATGTAATCTACAGATGTGCATCAAAGGCATGCATTGGCATGTAAATAAGGTTCAATGCACACTACATGCATGGGAAATATGCTAAAGATAACCCGTTGGTTACACACCCCCTCTTTAGACTGTTGTATGGTCTAGATAGAGTCTACACAGCCCAAAGAATGGGCCTGGTTCTTGAGTCAAGTACATGAGTGTGACCACTCAGATACTACTGTGTGTCAGCATATGCAATGATAGTCTAGAATTTGAGCAGTTACACTGCACAACACAAAACTCATCCTGGCTGATCAGCATATCTGCTTGGGTACCACTGCTCAGGTTAGAAGCAACTTACTACTTAGATGCACCATTGGTGCAGCAAACAGAGCAAGAAATAGCATCAATAACACTGTGTATTACAAGAAGTAAATAAGACAATAGAAAAAAAGTATGTGCTGTGAAGCACACATAGTGTCAGTAACCCATTTTGAGTTGACAATTCAATGTTATGTAAACTATATGATTGAAGAGGGCTTTTCAGCCTGTGTTTTCACCTGGTGGAGGTCCACCCACATCTGTTGTCTTCATACTCTCCCCAGTTGCAAAGTTAGTCATGGAGAGAAGAGGCTCTGATTCCATCTTTGGTGGGGTTGTTGAACCTCCTGCAGCAGTAACATTTACCATATCACAATTGGTTAGTGCAATGTTAGTCACAGTTCCAACAGTGGGCATTGTACCATGCACTAGTGTCTGCTTTCAAAGCTGACCCAGATTTAGGTCCATTTCAATATAGTAATAGAGGCCAGTGGCCTTGGAAAATACACCAGCTGTGGTCTCTTTGTCATGTTTGAACATGAGGTGGTAATGATCCTCCCTGGTTATCTCTCTCCATCCATCCCATTGAGGAATGGCTGTGGGTGTCCCATATAACTGTAGGTGCTCCAAGCACTCATTGTCATGACTTGCCTCTGGAGCACACCTTACCACCCTGGGACACTGTCATGATCCGCTACCACCGCCGGTACACCACCCGCCACTGCTGGTACACCGCCCACCACCTCCAGTACCCAGCCCTGGCCCCAGTACCCAGCCCCAGCCCCGGTACCCTCAACCTCACCAGGTCAGCTCCATAAATCCTGGGCCTGGACCGGTCCTCTCCAGCAGCCATCAGCACATCAGCGGCCATCAATACCCATCACTGCCCATGTACGCCACCTCAGTGCCAACCCAGCAAACCCTGGACACCCACGCCACCATCAGCGCCTGCCCCGGCAATCCCTGGCCGCCTACACCACCATCAGCGCTTGCCCGGCAATCTCCAGCCATCGACACACATCACCCAGCCTGAACCCCACACCCCGCGCCTCCTCTTTGGTCAACTCTTTGCCTCCCCGCATTGTCCATGCCTCCCGTGCTCCCAAAGCAAGGCCTCTCCTTTGTGAGTTTCCTTTATGCCACTGACATCCACAGCATCCTTACATGGTCCCCAAGCTTCAGCAAGAGCCCTGGTATGCCCGTACTACGCCTTGCACAAACCCTGGGCTCCAGCAAGGATCCCTGCCTTGCAACTCGCCATGGAGCCTGGGCCCAAGCCCTGGAGCATGCCCACCCCCTTGTATATAAGCCGTAGCATAGTATCTGGTACGTTAGTATTGATATTGCATACTTCCCAGTCTCTAGCTTGCCTCAGTTATCATTTCAATCTATCTCTCTTATCACACCTCCATTTTTCCCTTATCTTGTACTTGACTTGTCTTGTTTCTCTTATCTTATCACTCGTCTCATCTTGTCTTCAATCTATCTGTTTCTTGTCTCCGGCCTCCCTCTAAGTTCCTCTTCAGTCTCTCTCTCTTTTTCTCTTCCTTCTCATCTCTTTGCCTTCATCCTCTTCAAGTCCCTGACTCTTTTGCCACTCCTCTGTCTTTTCCCAGCCCCAAGACTTAGCAAGTCCTGCGCCTGAACCCTGGCCCACCTGCACACACTCTCCCGGGACTTATTCCAAGCCCCAGAGCCTGTCCCTGGACCCTGGAGTCCCCCTGACAGTCCCCTGGACCAGTCTCAGTCCCTCTGCACTCACCCTCATCCCCTCAGTCCTGGCCTGTTTGCCATGCCCGCTCCTTTGGTCGTGCGTGTAGACTTCACGCACGCCAAGTCAGGATTTGCCCAGTGATCTGAGCCCCGTGGTCAGCAGGACCTGACAGACACCCTGCCAACTCACCAACTGCCCCATCAACTACCACCATGACCCTGACCCTAATCCAACTCACCACATCCACACAAGCATCAGGTTTGCTACTGCCACTGCCCCTGACCTAGCAGATCACCCAGCAATCACCATCTTGCAGATTGCCAAGCCTCAACCCTGAATTAACCCATCAACTGGCTCTCAGCAACTGCCATGTCCAACATCCACATCCATCAGTCCTAGCAAACTCCATGCACATCATCCAACACCTGGCTAAATTCTGGCAATTACACCCAACACCCATGGCCAACACCTGATGTCAGACCACTTGATATGCTGACCCCACCTCCCACCAATCCTGATCGAGCCTATTCAGAAAGAAGTCCTGACATACAGTCTCAGATACCTTGCCTGTCAGGGGACTTCCATTTTGGGACCTCCAGAATTGTCCTGGGGCAGTCCAGAGATTTCTGGACTTCCATTTTGGGATGCTCCAGAGCTATTTCCATTTTGGGAGCTCCGGAGTTGTTTGGGAATAGTCCAGAGATTTCTGGACCTCCTCTGGGGTTAGGGTTAGGCACAGTCATGCTGTACAGTACATTCCCATGCCTCCATGCCTGCGCCTGATGTGCCACGCCCTGGCAGAGGAGTCCCTAGACTTGTTCTCTTCAGATCCCCCTCTGCATGGTTACATTCTAATACACTTCAGATCCCCCTCTGTCAGTTGTGTGACTTAGCCGCAACCCCCGGAGGTTGCTCTTACAGCAGAACAAGTCTCCTAACTCTGGTCCAGAGGCCCCCCATAGCTTGCCAATCTCCTAGGCCCCTATCTGTTGCCTCCCCACCAGACTTAAGCCCCTCTGTTTTTATGTCTCAGCCAGCCCCTCCAGATCCTCCCTCGGATACCCCAGTCCCACAAGACAATGCCTGGAGTCGCCTGCTCCAATTAGAAGCACAGGTGCAACTAACCCCTTATCCCTTCACACTTCTGAACTCTTCACCCTCCATCAAACCACTGAAACCATCTCTGATTCCCTCCGGGCACTCCTTGAGCACCTCTCCGCAGCCCTGGCTGCATCCTCTCCTCCTCCCTCGTCAGTTCTGCGCTTCCCTGCTGCGAGACCGGCCCCTCCAGCTCCGGGACGTGCTTACATTCCCCGCCTGGCGCTCCCAGATGCATACAATGGTGACTGTGCGCATCTGGAGAGCATTTCCTCCAGTCTTGCATCACCTACATCTAGCTCTGCGGTGATGACTTCCTCTCCAATGAGCTGAAGATTGTGTGAGTCCTGTCACACATGAAGTCTGGATGAGCAGCAACCTATGCAATGAGAGTCTTCCGGCGCCCTAGAGGAGTTGCAGGATTTGGGGACTGGGCTGCATTCAAACAGGAGTTCCAGGACAAGTTCTTCCCCTGGAACCCAGCCAAGACTGCCGCATTGGCCCTACGAGACCCAAGACTGCCGCATTGGCCCTACGAGACAAGAACCAGTACGGCCAAGGCAAGAGGTCCCTGAACAAGTACATCGACTTGTTTTGGGTGCTTGTAGAGCAGGCCAACTACCCTAATGGCCTGCAGCTCTGCCTCACCTTCCAGGAAGGACTGCAGCCCACCCTGATGGATTGGATGGACAACTTGGCAAAAGGAAGGCCAGCTGATGACCGAGTGGACTCCTGGTACTGGGTGGCCCAAGACCAGTGGCAGCTGATGGAGCTCAAGCATGACCTCTGCCGTACAGCCGCCCCTGCCCCTGCCAGTAATGCCGTGTTCCCGGTGCCACGCTTCTAAATGCACCCAGAGGCAGATCCTCTGCCTGCAACTCCCCCAGCATGCCCCGCGCTACCTCCGGAGATCCCTATGGACGTCAACGCCTCTCACCAATGTGCCGCCCTCCCACTCCTGTGCCGATGCTGCGGTGCCTCCAGCCACTTTGCTTGCAGGTGCCTCCTGGGCCTTGAGGTCCGGTATCTTGCCCCAGAGGAACAGGAGGAGCTCCTCCTGCAACTCCTGGCAGCTTGAAACAGCGCCAGCATCTCCTCACCTGATGCAGCAACCCTGGACCTCCCAAAGGAGGAACACCTAGCAATCTGCTCGCTGTAGAGATGTTGGAGGAGGGTTTTCTGAGGAACAGCAGGTGAATAGTATGCCCCCACTGCCTAGTGCTAATTGGTTTGCTTGCTTGTTAGTAGAAGAGACCAATATAACTTCTAATGACTCTTCTGCACCGCCTACTGTAAGCACCCCCTCAGACGTACCCAAAACCTCCACCCAAAAAAGACCCCAACCCCCTGCCTGGGAGCGCCGCCTCCCGCGCCGCTATGTAGTGGCCTCAACCCCATCTGCCAACTCGCTCCGGCTCAACATGGAAGTCAAGACCACGGACATGCAACAAGTCTGGAGTGTTGTTGCTCTCCTGTTGTTGAGCAATGACTCTGCCGTCCGCTAGTCTCGTAATTATTATTATTTCCTTTTTGGGTTTATTTCTTGTTTTACGCCACGGCGCACATTCACCATTGTTTGTTTGCTATTCTTTAGATAAAACCTTATTTTATTCCTACAAAACATACGCATCCACAAACCACACCCTTAGTCGTTTGCACACTATCGTGTCTGAACACTAAGGGTGTGTAGCTTGTTCTTACCTACGATGCCTCGTTACTTACTCATACCTGTAGTTAACATACTTCGTATTGTTCTACAGGTCAATATAGTCGTTTGCACACTATCGTGTCTGAACACTAAGGTTAACATACTTCATATTGTTCTACACCTGTACTCCAGAGCAACAGGGCTCTTTGTAGACGCCGACTATGTAGAACGCCACCGGCTCACCACCAGACCCCTCCTCTCCCCAATCCCAGTGTACAATATTGATGGTACCCTGAATGAAGCTGGATCTATCTGCATGGTAGTAGATCTCATTCTCCAGTACAAATCCCATGTGGAGCGAGCCACCTTTGCGGTCACCAGCCTAGGGAAGCAGGACATGATCCTTGGCTTCACCTGGCTCTGGGAGCACAACCCAGAGATTGACTGGACCAAGGGAGAGAT
>JAGGAU010000100.1:0-37506 GCA_017657275.1 Termitomyces sp. T108 | reverse complement strand
GAGGGCGGGGCGGGGGGGGGGGCGCGGGGTGGCGGTGGGGGGAGGGGGGGGGGAGGGGGGGGAGAGGGGGAGGGGGGGGGGGGGGGGGGGGGGGGGGTGTGGTGGGGGGGGGGGGGGGGGGGGGGGGGGGGGGGGGGGGGGGGCTGGGGAGCCTCCCCTGTAAGGCGAGCCTGTTGAGGCCATGGGTATAAGTATTGTTCCACCTCTGTTAGCCCCGCAGCTGGAGTTTGTAGCCTGAGCGGTGGCAGACTCACTAGGCCTTCCAACTGCAGGGATGCATAAACCGATGCCGTGTGTGTAATAACCTTGGGGGTTTAAAATGTCATTTATAGTGGTTGATAAGACTTACCGAGTAGCCAACCGTGCTATCTCGGGGTGAGCTCATTTCCCAAGTGCTCAGGGGGTACGTTGCTTCAAGTCCACTCCTAACCTAGTGGGTTCGGATTTGGAGGGGCTTTTAGCTTAAGCAGGACTGCTGCACGGCACCTTCCTCTACTTTTTGTAGACTGCCGTTCTGTGTCTTTCGACAGGGCTTCTAACCTACCTGTACCCCTTGGGGCCAGTATATTTCGGTCTTTGGCCCTTATGTTGTGGATACATCCTTGTTCACAATATCCCACTTGTGGGACAAGGTAGTGCGCTAAACATTGTAATCTGAAGACTGGGCTGTTATGGCAGTTTTCAGATTAATGTAGGTTATAAGTTCCCTACAGTATATATAGGCATGTCATAGTATAAGTTTATGTTAAGGAGTCATATTCGCTGCTGGTGGTTAGCTCCAATAGCCTCGTTGGCCATGTCTGGTATTCGTTCACCCTCCTCGTGTATAACCTCCACGTCCCCGACCTCTCCCTCGAAAGCTCTCAAAGTTCTCATTGTGACGGCTATTGCTGTCCCCATAGGTGAAACTGGTATTTTGTAGGGGCTGGGTCGGGCTAGGTTTGTATCCCAACCATCCTGGAATGTCGGGGAATGGACAGTTTGGGGAGTCATGATCGATAGATTTGCAGTTGCTGCATGTGAGTGTATCCTTGCCTCTAAGGGGAAGGCCGAAGCCTGCTGTTGCAGAGGGGAAAGTGCAGTTCCTCATAAGCTGAATCAGTTTGATGTGGTCTTCGCTGGCTAGGTACTAGTGATGTAGGTAAACGTTCCATCCTCTGAAGTCGCCTCCATTTGAGTTACTCCTTTTGACTTCAATGAACTTGACCGAGATGTTGTCAAAAATGTCCTTCGCCACGCGTTCCTTGAGTAAGGGGGCACAGTCTACCACGTGTTTCATGACGGCCTCCGATTCTTTGAGGCCAGATTTAACTAGGTCTATCACCGCATTGCGTGCTGCGTCCGAGTTGTGGAAGGTGAGGCCATAAATTGTCATTACAAAAGTGGGTTGTGGGTCGAGGAAGGGTTTGAAAAAAATGGTCACATCTTTGGTCGAAACTACCTCTAAGTTGATGAGGTAGGATGACTGTTCAATGGTTAGGCCTGACACTAGCATATGGTAGGGCGAGGGGAATCTATCCGTGTCCATGGGTTTCTCCTGGAGAGGAAAGGATACTCCTAAGCTGACATTGTCCACGACTCGCACCAGGCTTTTGATAAGTGCCCTAGTCTTATCGACTGTTGCTAAGCTGTTTGCCTCGTACTTGCCTCTGAAGAGTCTCGCCCATAGTTTGCAAGTGGTGACTTTCCTCCATGCGTCTGCCTGCGAGGGGGCCACATTATCCAAGGGGGTTGACCCAAGGTGTATCTTTGGCCAGCCCCCACTCGGGGTGGCAGTTCTCTGTAGACCGGATACATTGGTGGTAATGTTATCCTGGGTTTTGACGTCCCTATGGATGACTTCCGGTAGTAATCGGGGTGCCTGGTACAGATGGGTTGGGGATTGGGTTGGGGCGGTTACGCTCATCAGCTTATGGTCTGACAGTTTCTATTATGATTATAACCAAAGTATATGATTAGCTTCAAGGTAGATTTCGTTCCCGCACTTTCCTCAAACACATCTATCCATCTGGTGGGTTGTATTTGGGATCATGTCCAGCACATTGCAGCTAAACATACTGGTCAATAGACTTCATCATTTCTACCTATGACAGCTATAGTCACATTTATGAATATGCCACGATAGACTTAGTGCTGAAATTCAACTAAAAAGGGTCGGTGTGATAGCATCACAACCATAGAAACAGCATGCATGTCACTGCTGCGTTCAATCAAATACATGAGGCTGTGCATTTATGCCGGAACCCGGATCGGCAAGTCATCATCAATCTAACAAGGACAAATATCCTGCCAACGTATAAGATGGGAAAATTTTTGCGAACAAAAGTTTCTTTGTCGCAACCTGTTAGACAGTGCCCATCCATGCCAGTTTGACACGCAGGATGAGGTGATTCAGGTAAAGCGCAGACGAATGCCTGGCCTGGTATAAGAACTCGTTCACTAGATTGGTGGTGTTGATGGGTGTCAGACCTCTCCTACATAGAGTTCATGTATTCAGATATGTCGTCTCTCAGTCAGTGGTCTGAATCAGAAGCAATTTCCTTAATTTTGATAACTTGAGTCTGTTTCTTGAATCACCCCTGCGTAGGTAGATGGATGAGTGTTTTAGGAGAATGACGATCCGCTTTGAGTTTTGAACTCGCGAAGTTCTCCCTGCTTCGCAACGTGTCCTCACATCGTATTCACATCACGCGGCATAGTTTTCGAAAAAAGGCTAAATACACCCAGCCGTACAAGTTCCTAGGGATGTTGGTCGTCTCTCTCGAACAGGTGCAAAGACATTTGCCAGATTTGTATTTCACATTCTTTGACACCGTGGTAACTTATTTGATCTAGTG
The DNA here is from genome assembly GCA_017657275.1 of Termitomyces sp. T108. Lineage (NCBI taxonomy): Eukaryota > Fungi > Basidiomycota > Agaricomycetes > Agaricales > Lyophyllaceae > Termitomyces > Termitomyces sp. T108. The sequence continues at coordinate 34,669 of JAGGAU010000100.1, read as the reverse complement.
AAAAAAATTGGCAGCAACAGCCCCAGAGAATCCCCGATCAACGAAGCACAGAAAGATCTCCAAAAATGGGCGGGATACACTGGCGTTGTAGATGACACAGCAATGAGGAACAGCTGAGGTACTGCCCTTGATAAAAGTAGAATGCAGGTCTGATTCCAAGCCTGAGCACTGAGCTTTAGCCTGTCCGCTGTCATTTTTGACCCCAGAAACGGGGCACGTTCCTGAGCCTTTGACGTCCAGACACTTGTCGAGCTAGGGAAGCGGCATCGAAAAGCAACATCAACTTGGCTCTCCGGTAAACGCGACGCGCCTTGCAATTGTCACGTGCACTAAATTTCCAATTTTTGACTCTCCCTCATCTCGTCGACGAGCAGATACTTCGAGCTCCGAAATTCAAGCTCGGCCTACGTTTTCGCATCGACCTCCGAATGGTCGCTAAGATGACTCCAATGGATGTAGATGGTGCTACTCCTAATCCACCGCCCCGAAAACGTCAGCGACAAGATGCGGATTCAACTATCAAGCCTTCGCTTCAAAAAGCACCACGATTATTCGTTCCTTTTCGTGCACTAGGACTTATAACAAACTACGTGCCATTTGTTCTACAAAGTCGGACTTACAAGGGCGCAAGTGAGGCTCCAAGGCTGCACATATTGACATGTCTAGGTCGTGCATGGGCTCTTTGGGAAGGGGGCAAGATGACTTTGCTATTTGTGGGTAAGTACGTGGTTGGACTCTCTTGAAACTTTTTTTTACCAACAAGTCCGCAGGACCTGATGCTCTTGAACAAATATCGAGTCTCGCTATGGACGGGGATGCAGTATGGGCTGCTGCCGGACCATATGCTCTAAAATATATAAGAGGAAAAGAAGTGCGTTGGTATAAGATCGCGTACAATCTTGGCTCATTACGATTAGGTACTACGAGTGATTAATCCGCTCGGGACAGCCCTGTCCTTCATTACAATTTTTGGTTCGCAACTACTTGCCTTGACTGAGGACGGTAGTCGCATGCTTCTCTGGAATACAAAAGAGGGGGGTGAGTACATATACCAGTTGAATTTGATTTTTCCACACACATCTACATATTTCTGTTACAGAGCTCGATACAACCATTGAATTCGAACCTGGTTTCACCGCGATATCCATACTACATCCCGCAACATACCTTAACAAGATTCTCGTGTCAAGTAGTCAAGGAAACATTCAATTATGGAATGTCCGTTCGCAGTATGTATCTCTTCATCCCAAGTCTGCTATTCCAACGTTCGATCAGAACTTGCATCCACAAATTCCCTCTACATCGTTTGCAATCCATTCCCGAAAGTGGTCAGGCAGGATCTGCAGACCCTGGCTGTGGAATCTCTTCTATGGTACAATCTCCGGCAGTCGATGTAGTTGGAATTGGCTTCACGTCAGGGGAAATATCAGTGTACGATGTTCGAGCTGATGAGCGCTTGATGCGGATGTTCATGGACGGCGGTGGTATAAGAGCTTTGGGTTTCAGGAGTGGTGTGTATTTCTGTCCAATTTTACTACCACGTCTAGACTCTTGATTTATCTAGATGGTCACCCTGTACTTGCGTCTGCGTCCTCAGCAGGTCATATTGCCTTATGGGACCTAAATTCTGGTGGTCGCTTATTGCACATGATTCGAGGTGCCCATGATGGAGCAATCAACGCACTAGAATGGGCTCCAGGCCAGCCAGTATTGATCACTTCCGGCGAGGACAACAGTGTAAAGGTGAATTTTGCTCTTGTTTAAGAATTAGAATACTAATATCCCTTTCAGCAATGGTTATTTGATTCACCCACAGCAGCACCTCGACTACTAAAATTCCGTTCAGGCCACCACGCACCTCCTCACCTCATCCGATACTATGGTTCAGACGGCAAACAGCTCCTTACCGCCTCAAGAGATCGCAGTCTTCGTTGTACTTCCGTTGTTCGTGATTCAAGGTCATTCGAGCTGTCACAAGGATCTTTGGTGAAGAAAGCCACGTCCCTTTCTATCCCCCTCGCATCGCTTAAGTTTCCGCCCATCACTTCGATCTCGCATTCCTCCACACGCTCAAAAGATTGGGATGATATCTTGACTGCGCATTCAGAGGAGACATTTGCGAGGTCTTGGACAATGTTGAACAAGAAGTTAGGAAAGCATAATTTTGGTTTCAACGATTCCGTGAAAGGGAAGGCGAAGGAGAGACCGCTTCTAGGATCCGTCAAGGTATTGATTGCTGTCATTTTAAAAGATGGACAGGGCTTCGATTAATGACTGACTGGGTTTTTAGGCAGTATGTGTCACTGCGTGTGGTAACTTTGGCCTAGCGAGTTCATCTACTGGTAGTATTCATATGTGGAACATGCAATCGGGCATTCGACGCAAGACTTTCGACGTAGGATCGTGTCCACCCGAAGCCAAGCATCGCTATTCTAAGGCAAGATGTGTAACGGGCCTTGTAACCGACGCACTCAATCGCACTGTCATTGCAAGTACATTTGACGGCACGATAAATGTATGTCCTTGTCTTGATGTATTCGTGTGGGTAATGCTCACTATTTATAGTTTTTCGACTTCCAAACGACTAAACTTGAGCATACGCTCGTTCTACCCTCAACAGTTACCTCATTATTACTGCACAACGACAACGGGCTATTGGCGGTTGTGTGCGATGACATGCTCGTACGCATCATTGATATCGAGACAAGACGGATTGTGAGAGAGCTAGGTGGATTCAGGGGAAGAATTTTAGACATCGTGAGTCTTGATTGTTTGCATGCACCGTGTCTAACAAGCTGTAGACCTTTTCTCCGGATTCACGATGGCTTGTGACCACGTCTCTTGACTCTATTATTAGAACATTCGATATCCCAACTGGACGCCTGATCGATGCGTTCAGGACACCGAGTGTTGCTACGAGTATAGCTTTCTCACCTACAAATGACTTCCTCGCGACAGCACATGTTGACAGCGTTGGCATTTTTCTGTGGTAGGTTGTCTTTTTATACTTAACTATGCGATAATTTTGACATGGAATAGGGCGAATCGCGCTCAATACGCCGAGGTGTCCTTTCAGACCGTCACAGATGATGATTTCACCAATGTCAGTCTCCCGTCAGTGCAGGGCGACGCTGAGGACGAAGGTACGCACAATCATTGTCATTGCTAAACTGTACAAGGAATATTCAATGTTTCTTGTAAAATATAGCCCTCAATGCACTCAACGCCTTGACGACAAATGACGCGCCTGTGGATGTCTTCTCAACGCCGACACAGCTGGATGGAGAGTTGGTTACGTTAACGTTACTCCCCCGTGCTCGCTGGCAAACCCTCCTTAACCTCGAAGTCATACAACAGCGGAATAAACCAAAAGAGCCACCAAAAGCTCCTGAACAGGCACCATTCTTTCTGCCCACCCTTCCTGGCGTTGATATGCGGTTTGACACGTCTGTGGAGAAGATTGCTGATCAGAAAAAAACAACGAGAAGACTTGAGAAAGTCGCTGGTTCATTGGAGAGCACGTTTCATAAGAAGCTTATAGCGGACGCGAAAGACGCGGATTGTGAGGATAATTCTTATCCATGCATACACCTGACCGATATGCTCCCCAGACGAAACATTCTTCTCGTTCGCAAAATCATTATCACCGGCAGCACTTGACCTTGAAATTCGTTCCCTTGTCACATTAGAGAGCCTTGCAACTTTCATTAATGCCCTGACACGACGGCTTATCAGCCATCGGGACTTTGAGGCTGTTCAAGCAATGCAAAATGTATTCTTGAATATCCATGGTGAGGTGATGGTGCAAAATGAGGAATTGGCGGAACATCTTGAACGGCTTTTGGCTGTACAAAAGAAGGAAAGCCAAAGAGTACTGGATCTCATTACTTCATCTTTAGGCACATTAGGGTTTGTGCGAGGCACGATGTAGATTTTTCATGGGTACTGGTTAATTACAATAACTGCTTAAAGATCAAAACGATACAAAGTCGGTGACTTTTCAAGTGATATGAAGATTCAAACCTCGGACGCTAAGTGCTGAGGTATATCCAGGTTGATTGCAAGTCCACTAAAGCTTCCTGAGCACAATAAGGATGATAAGACGTTGGCAATCCCTACTACTATGAATATCGGGAAATGATTTGTAGGCATGCCGAGATCGAGTACAACAGACAGTTGAATGATATTGATAAGGGGCAGTTTGAGACGTTACACAAATATACACGAAATCTGCCAAATTTGGCGACTCCCGTTATGTCGCGTCATCTATTGAAGAATCAACCCATCACAAATCTTATCCTCTCGTAGCCAGTTCTGATCTCGTGGCCGCGCGTTCAAGTTACGCTTTATGTTCTGGAGGTAATGTCAGCTAAAAACGGGCAGAATCCTTCTGCTAAGTTTTGCGGTACTTTTGCCATAGATTTGGCTTCCACAATGCATCGGCCATTGACAGCCTGCTGGACAAGGAAGACGTTCAACTAGAAGCCATTCTCGACGAAGACGACCTTCTTCAGGAATGCAAGTCACAAAATACGAGGCTTATTGATTACTTTCAGCGGGTAGATGTGCTGCAGAGACTATTTGGGTATGTGACGGGTCAAATCGAGGGCGACGACAAGGGCCGCTTCAAGTGTGTCGCTATCCATCACGTCTCGAAACTTTTTATGACCTTTCCAGGTATCCATATGTCGCAACGGAAGTCTTGTGTAGTGAAATCTGGTCCATTGTCGAGACGAGTATCAACGAACAACAACAGCTCCTCGTTCCATTTTGGGAGATTATCCTGGACAGATCGGCAGAGGACATGAAGACACAGACCACTATGGCATCCCATTTCTCCAAAATCAATGCAGTTTTTCTAAGTAAAAAGCCAGCAGAGGTGAATGCTTCTCCTATTCCTCGGTCCGCGTGAATACAGAGCTTCGCGTGCTCAGATGTTCGCCTTCATTCGTTCTCAACCACGCGTCGTCGAGCGCCTTCTTGTTCACGTCGAAACTCCGTCCTTGATCGACCTTATTATAAGGATAATACAACTTGATGAGCAGCCGAGTGGTTCGGGGGTCCTTGAAGTACGTCTAGCAGTCATTCTCATCTGAGATAGACGTCTTCATGTACGGACTTCTAGTGGTTGTCTTCCGAAAATCTTATGGGTCGTCTAATCGAGCTTCTCTCCCCCGCGCATACCAGTGAGGTGCATGCAATTGTATCAGACCTCATCAAGGGCATAATATCGATGGCGACACCCTCACCTGGTGCAGGCCTAAGCGAGGGGAACGGGCCTGCATCAAATCGTTTCGCACGAGAACTTGCGCTCAAAGAAAACATTTACAAGCTCACATCTTATATACTTTTTGAATACAAAGCTCCCCCACCAGATGATGAAAAAGATGAAGACGATCCCACATCGCTTTCTCTTCCAAATTTCGACTCTCAAACATCGTCGGTGGTGAACTCTATCTCAATGATTATCGAGTTAATACGGAAGAACAATTCGGACTTCTTCGAGCCTTATCTATTCCATACCATGCGCAATAGACTCATCCAAGTCCAACAACAGTTGCATGGGGATGACCGTGACGCACTGGAGCGGGCAATGAAGGAGATGGCTGATCGAATGGGCGTTGTTCATCTCGGACCGGTGTTGGAGGTCATGATATCAGTATTAGACCGCCTCCAACATTATTTACTACACCCACGGTCATTGGTAAGTTTTGCAATGATCGTTTCTTTGATAAAGGTTTAATTTTCCTAGATTGGTCCGGTTGCGACCACTGTTGGTAGTATCCAACCTTTGACTCTAGAACGTTGGAGAATATCAGAACTCTTTGCAGAGCTTCTTCACTGCTCCAATATGTCGCTGCTTAACCGTCCAGCTGAGCTGGCTCGTCTATATGATTCACAAGGTCGACTTAACGGGGGACTGGCCGGTTTGGAAGACCTGGCACAAGTACTGTCATCGAACAATGCGGTCGAACAACAATCCGACGGTAGCACAGACGCGGTCAAGCCATCACTCGAGCTACCAATCTCCGGCTCTCACGATTCTATCTCCATGTCCATAGATTCAGATGACTCAATGAGTGACGGCGAGCCCGGGAGCTCAGACGACGAGGTAATGGAAGAAATTGCCATGTACGATGAGCCTACGCAGGTCTCACCCGGGGAGCTGTCCGGCTCACAACTCCCGCCAACGATCTCGTTATCTCAGAATGAATCAATAGCATCTGTATCAGCCATTACAACACAGAGTGCGGTCGTCGGTACAGGAAGGGAACAGACGTCAAATAGCTCGACAAATCAAAGAGTCAATTTGAGGAAGGGTTCACGACGGTCAACTACGCTGAATGGGTCCCGGATCGGCGATAAATACCTTCCAGTTGGCGAGAGATTGAAGCAGTGTTTCATAAATGTTGGGATCCTGTCAACTCTTCTAGTTCGTCCAGCCTGTTTCTCCATCAAAAGTTCAATGCTGACCTGTATCTTGGTCTGCGAACTAGGATCTATTCTTCGAATTTCCCTGGAATAATTTTCTACATAGCGCTGTGTATGATGTCGTGCATCAGATTCTGAACGCGCCCGTCGAGTCTGGTTTAAACCGTGAACTCGTTATCTCTCTTTTCCGCGACGCACGTATAATGCACCGGATAGTCGACGGCCAAAAACACAACGATGCTGAGGCGTATGTCCCTTACTGCTGATCAGACACAGGTATAGTACTGAAGACACTATCAGGTCAAAGAACAATGGCGCGCGACTCGGCTACATGGGGCACTTAACACTCATGGCGGAAGACGTGATATCAGCGCTGGAACACTTTCCACCAGAACTACGGCTTGTCCTGATTACATACGCACCATCACCAGGGTGGGATGATTACGTCGTGGGACGATACAATGAGACAAAACGCAAAGACACGCGACAACTCGGAGGCGGGAAACCACTCGTTGTGTCTGGTGCGGCGAAAAGTATTTCGCGCTGGAAAGTGGACGAGGGTGATGCGGACGTGATTTCACCTACATCGGCTTTTTCTCCCGCGACGGGTGGGGAGTTTTCACAGCCTCGTGGTGAGTTTAAGAGGGCGATGGGTGCGCGGCCTGTGAGGGAGAGCACTGCAGATTTTGGGCCAGCGGCGATGATGGAGGAGCCGGAGGAAGACCAGTCCCATGTGCGTAGTTTGTCTTTTTTGTTTTCTTGCCTGTTTTCTCAAAGTTTATTGTCCTCCCGCATGCTTAGTTTGCACGATACCTTGCACAGGAGATGCATACAAAGGATAATGACAATACGTCGGATGACGAGGACGACGATGAGGAGGGTGGGTGGCTTTCCCAATCAACTTTCAGCCTCAGTGTGCCCCCCGTATCTGCACGACCACCTTCAGAAAGACGGCCATTGTCAGTGTTTGGGACATCAGGTTTTGATGTGAGTTCTCCCGTTTCTTCCATTCTCCCTGTCGTTCCAGACCACCTTGCTTCTTCCTCTCTCCGCTCCGTGCCAAGGACGCTCGGCTTATTTTTTTATGCATATTAGGACTCGTTTGCTCCATCAGAAGCAGCTGTGCACGCCATGGCGGAGGATCCGTTCAATTCGAACATGGACGTACGTTATTCCTTTTCCACTTATTCGCACCGTTCTCTCTCTTCTATTTGCTTCAACTCAGTTCCTTTCATCCATCATACGCGAAATCTCACATTCCTTTGCAGGACGGCTTTGGACCCTTTTCCGATGCCGCAGCCTTGGCATCTCATGATGGCGCGTCAGATTTCTCCTTTGCAACATCTTTCGATGACTCCTTTGATGATTCCTTTGGAGATTTCGGAGAATTCCAAAGTGCGGATACCGGGTCGAGTGAAGGCGAAGGCTCCTTGACACCCACGACAGGGAGCTGGACTATTGCCAGTGATCCTGGCACGGATGATTTGGAAGCCGACCGCGCGATCAGTATTAGTCCACCAGAAGTACGGATAGATATGTTTGGTGTCGGCGGGAAGGCTCCTTAATGTTTAAGGCTGTGAGCTTGTCCATGTCGGTTGAAAACTCGGACAAGGCTGTTAGTCTTGGATAGTTGGTTATCACCTTGACGAACTGTCGTGACTGTCACCTGGAATTCTGTTGTTCAACGTACATTGTTATCGCGTCCAACTCTTGCAATCTCCATCTCAATACTGTCAAATTGACAATGTTTATGATACTTGACCGTCACCTACGTCATATGCCATTCAGTCTCATGAAGCCAAGTGAGCTAGTTGCTATGGAATTTGAATGATTCTTTGAGTTACTCTCATCACGGTTGGAACTCGTATCCGCCCTCCCTCGCAACCGCGGTGAAGTTGAGAGTTGCGAGCTCCTTCCCATTTTCGTCAGCCAGTAGACAATCAACTTTGTCACCCGGAACGACCTGACCTACTCCCTCGGGTGTACCCGTAAGGATGAGGTCACCCTCCTAGAGAAAACGATAATGAATGAACCAAGAATTGTGGATACAGGTCTCGATCTTACCTCGAGGGTCATGACGGATGAAATATGCTCAATAAGCCGTGGGATGCGAAATATCATATCAGAAGTTACTCCGTCTTGTTTGAGCACGCCATTGATCTAGGCAACCAGGCTCAGCATGGCTACATCGAGGCTCGAGGAGAGAGACGGACCTTGAGTGAAAGCCTAAGAGAATGTGGGTCCGAAACTGTAGACTTAGGTATAAAGGGCCTAGCCAATCGAATTTCAGCTCAGAGGGAATTTCATATTGGAGTTCAGTGACACACGCCACTGAAGGATAGCAGAGGCCAAGCCTAAGGTACGGAAACAAGGAATGCATACATACCCTATCGGAGTAAATGTATCGAAACCTTTTGCGGCAGACCAAGGCAGGCCCATTTTCTTGACCTTGTCTTGAAGGTTGCGTGCCGTCATGTCGACGGCCAAAGCTGCGCTCATAGGTGAATTAGAATCAATTGGAAGAACCTCCCAACGTACTGTAGCCCGCAATGTGGGTAGGGGCATTGGTATGAGAAATGTCACGACCACCTTTGCCGATAACGAGCCCAAGCTCCACTGAGAGGGTAAGTCAGCGTATTGGACTTCGCAAAAAGGCAGACCTTCGTGATGAGCGATAATTCCGCGTGGGATCTCGACACACCCACCAGAAGGCACATAACTCGAGGTGGGTTTAAGGAAGAAGAATGGCTCCTTCGGTGTAGGGTTGTTCAATTCTTTCGCATGGGCAGCATAGTTCCTGCCAATGGCGACAATCTGATCGCTGAGCCAAAAGCAGGCTCTTTGAAATCATTAAATACCTTCTTGCCGCGCTGAACAAAGGCAGCTGCAATGCTGGTCATGAGAGTAATATACAAGGCAACTCGGAGACGGAATGTTAAATGATTGCCCGCTTGATCAATTTTTGATCGATCATGAATCAAACAATCGCGGCCAACCTCAACATTTGCAACTACCAAGGGCCTTTACGCTTGGTCTGATGAGAGGTTTTTATCTATTGGCCCTCATACAGCTCCTTATCTACACCGGGGAGACTGTTTCTATACAGAAACATGTGTATAGCTTGAATGAATCGGCATCTGCGGCCCACAGCGGCCTTCAGCGGCACAATTTGCTTGGCGACTTGGCATTTGCTCAGTGTGCTAAGGTCGTTGTCTCCCCATGACATCGAATCCTGGGCTGGCTTGGCGCATTTAGGTTTACTTGACGCTAAAACTTCTTGGAAGATGGCATGAATCATCACATATATATAAAGTCGCGTGGCAGAGCGACTTTGGCTTATTCGCTGTACTTCCTCTCCCCGTTTCCTCCTCTTTTCTACTTGCTGCCTACCACAGCCATGGCTAATCAATCCCTGGTCGGGGTTCAAGAAGGGTGAGAAGCCCGGACAGCATATTTTCTTCGGCTCATGCTCATGCTCATCCTGACAGACCCAGTGGCCACCTGAATTCGAAATGGGAGGTCGCCCTCATTACAGTATTCAGTGTGTTTCAATTTCAACCTTCTGTTGATTATACGCTGATTACACACTGACACAACCAGTCTTTGTTATACTCGTCATCCTTGGGACAGTGTGGTTTCAAATACGACGAAAAAGGCGTCGCCGTCAGCAGATGGCAGTCGATGAAGAGTTGGGTGCCCGGTCCGAGTCGCACCTGCCGAACAACATCGAAAAGCGGGAGAGTGTCTATAGCGAGGTTACACTGGTAAATCGCATTTTTTGAATGAAACGTGCACCTAATTGAGTTCACCATTCTGACTTTGACCAGCCCGATCGCGTAGCCGATATACCACGACACCCCAGATACACCCGAAGTATGGCGTCGTCTCCAACATCAGATTCATCAAACTACGATAGTGAACAACCGCCAAAGAAGCCTCCAGCGTTCCGGTATTACTGGGATTCACGATGATAAACCGAGTGATGAATCCAACCCTATGCCTCTTCCGTTTCATGTTATCTTCTCCATTCTCCTTTTTCCCGCTCCCCTCGGATTACGTTTTTTGTATTCGTAAGTCAAATTCATATCTTCCTCTCCTCCTGTAGACTGATACATGGTCATTCATGAAAGCATGACTGTTGCATGTACAATATTCGTGTATTATTTAACGCCCATTGATAACAAGAATCGCGATGATTCCTTGCCCCACGATACCGACCGCTACCACTGGTCTTCATGTCCCCCAAAAACTAAGTCCTCTGCTACCGGCCTGGCAAACTTTAATGATAATGATGCTTCGGTAATAACCTCAGTCCATTGAGTATTCTAACACTTGAATTCAATTCATAGATCAAGGTCCCGACTTACCAGCCGAAATGCCAGGCCGTGTTTCCTGAAGGATTATTTCAACCAAGGAAGATAGTGTGTCCACTTTCTAATCAAATCCATAACATTGTGACTGGAAATGAAGAAAGCTAAAGTCGTAGACCATACTTTCTCATGCCTTCGGCCATGTCTTTATTCCCCACATTTCCGGTTTCGCGGAAACACTGTCCACCACACAATGAAGCACGCTATGCATACATTTGCCATGTATATAAGATCACTTTGAGCCATGATTACGCGAGATCAGTTTCTCAACAACTCGCATCAATAGGAGCCATTTCATGAGTGCAACACACTGTATCCATACGGACTCCTGTCGCTCCACGTTGAGTCAGGCAGAATGAATGCAAGGAGGGGCTGCGTCGGACAGAATTCAAGTCGGCTGAATCACAATTTGAGGGTAGAAATCCTGCAAGTCGTACATAGGGTCTTCTAATTCATTTAGATCTAAGGTACTCACCATTATACTGTAATGAAAGCATGACCCTGATAGCCTTCTCCAAGTCCAACATACAGATAGTATCCGCACACGGCTCGAAACTGAACCAAACGACTTAAACACACGACGTCCTAGCATTGAGCTCTGGATATGTCTTAGCAAGCCCTCTCGAGCTTGAAGGACCGACAACGATTGATATGACTTTTGGGAAAGCAATACCACCAAGAAGTCCATACTGAATCAGTTCAGGCTATCACCTCGTTTGGTTTGGAGTCGTCTTTCTCGTTGGAGGTTTACCACTCAGACTACTGAAGGATTCGACACGCTGAATTCCAAAATCTATGGTGCAGTTTGTTGTTGTGATCTCTTGGTGTACACAGTTGCCTGGAGTGTGCAGCTCCCTCCGATTCAAGTCACGGCTTCAAAAAGGCGACGATAATAACAGAGCAAAGCCCAGCGTTCATCTCAAGTGGAACGACATATGAAGTCTGGATGAGCCACAAAGAAATCCATTCCTTAATGTGACTTGACAGCACGTCTCCGACGCTTCCCCAGAGTCGAAGCAGGAGTATGTAACGTCCTCAACATTTACTTCCTTCAGATTCTGTGCATAATGAAGAGATACGGAAGTACTTGAAGATTCTCTACAGAATGAAGACATGTGGAAGTACTTGATCTGGAATTCCTACTTCATGCCAACGCAATATCGCTGTAGATCCTGGCGTTCAAGATATCTCCAGGCATACTTCAGTCACCGTGAGATATCAATTGTTTGAAATGAAGGTCTAATGTGACTCAAATCAAACATCGATATATCTGTCACTGAAAATCGCCACCCCCGAATTTGTTGAATTTAACACTCTCCAATCGAGCAATGAAATCCATGAGATCAACGTAAAGGTTATGAAGCAGCTCATCCCGACATACATCGCCGCCTTCAAAGGACTTGTACGTCTTGCTATTTATTCAAACATCTTCCAGATAGATGTGTCGATCTTTGTTTTACAGAAACTTGTTGCTGAAGAAGAGCAGAAAGTATCAGTATCAAGGAGTACGGTGAAAACATTGGATTTCAGTGTTTCGCATAGAGGGAGATGTTAATGTTTTAGCAAAGGCGGCGGAGAGAGGAACTGTAGTACTCAAGCACACACTAATTCGAGGTAGACAGTACGATACGGGTTAAGTAAGTAGATAAATTTGGAACGAACATGATAAATGCGATGTTATTTTGCGAAAGTAAGCTTTTGAGGTCCAGATTAATGAGTTCCAATCATAATTCAACGTTGGTTAAGGCGCGGTTACACTGTTTTAGAACAGGCGTCAGATTGGAAATGCGTACAAACGACAGATTACATACCTGATATCTTCGACCCGAATAGAGCTTTAGGGTTGGTAGTAAACAATGCGGCTTTCTGGTCATCTGTGAACAGAGTTGAACCCTTAACGGCTGCGAGTGATGCTGCCTGAGTGAACGACGGGGCGTAAGGGGAATCCTAAAGGGTGTTCTATAAGTATTGTGTTAGGACCTACAGAAACAGATCATACAGTGCCGAAAAGTAGTTGAGAGGCAGGAATTCCGTAACCCAAGAGGCCAGCAACCTGGTGGTAGTAGGTGGGTCCTGCCGAATCCCACCAGAAACTATTGGAGCAGAAAGTGTGAGATTGTTGCAGATGAAAGAAATTGATATTCTCCTACCGAGTCCGGTAAATCTCAAAAGAGGCATTATAAATAGCAGGAACAGATTTGAGGATGCGATCAATGGTCGCAGGAAAAGCACCACCGACTGACAACGAATCTTAAGCCATTGCACTCAACTAAGGGAAGGTTCGTACCATGGGGAATGATGTAATTAATGTTGGTGAAATTGTGAATAGTCTGGGTGAGGGTAAGGTCCTCCAAAGTCCGCGCGGTTTCGAAGCTTCGAGGAAACGTGAGCTAAAACGAACGTTTGGAAGTCGAGGGACACACTAGAATTCGATGTTGCCGGTAGGGTATGGAGTCGGGTTCGCCTCAACGAGCCTGCCGTTGACCTTGACGTAGGGTGTACCGGGGTGGATGTAGAATATCTGCTTGTCGCTGCGCTTGTTCATAGCATCAAAGAAAGGAGTAAACTGAGTGTTTCCAAGATAAGTCCCCTCAAAGTTAGAGGTCAAGAAAATTCCTGCGGCGCCGAGAACGTCCAGAGCGTAGTTAGCCTCGGTGATAGCTGCGGAGGTGTAGGGAAGGGGAACGACCGCGTAGAAGGAGAGTTTTGTCGGATTGGCACGACAATATGCGGCGGCTTGTTCATTCATCAGACGTGCAAGGGCAATGGTAAGGACTTGAGAGCCTTGGAATACATTTGCACCAGGAGCGGAGAAAGAGAAAACAGAATGAGCGATTCCTTCTGAAGACATGAAGGCCAGATATGTGTCTATGTCCCAGTTTGGAGTAGGATTGCCTCCTGTAATCGGGACTAATTTCTTGTACCAGGAAGGAACAACATGCGCTGTACAAAAAGCTCTAATCAACTAAAATAGGAATGTATAATGAGACCTACTGTGCACATCGATGATGCTAGGGTCATCGCGCTTTCCGAAGCGTCCAAAACGTCCAAAACTTCTCCGAGAAGGGGTGTTGGTGGTCGAGTTGTCTGCGATTGATGCATTTTCGTAAGTGTCAGCGATTTCAGTCAGGACAATATCCAAAGTGTCGCCGAGAACAGTGAGATCAATGTTGTCTGAGAGGGAAAATCAGATTATTCCTCTCAGATAATAGTCTATATCTTACCAGCATCAGCATTTGCAACGATCTCTGCTGTCACGTTCCCAGAAGTAGTTTGTGCAAGGATTGAGCTGCTACAAAAGGTCAAGACGAAGGACACAGCAGAGAAGAGAGTGGACGTCTTCATGTTGAAGGCTGGACGAAAGCCTGGAGGGTAGCTGGGCGAGTGAGGGGGCGGAACAAGACGGAAGATGAGGGAAAAACTATATCGACTTATAACACAAGTGTTAAGTAGATAATATTTTCGCTTGCCCGCGGACCTAGGCACGTTCAATATGAAAACGGGTCATATTGGACCTACAAGAAATACAGATGTTACATGTTGTGGATCAAGCTTCAAGTCCTCTCCATCGATTATAAAATGCAACATGTGGACAAGCTTGACTCACAAACGAACATCAAGATACCCACAATCTCACAGCCATGATGAAAGAGAAAACCACAGAAAAGTGATAAGTCAATAGCCGAGTTGCTCCGAGTTTACACTGATCTTCCATCAAAGACAACCCAACAGCAGCCGAATGAAAGACAGATTATGTCAAATCATCTTCTCGGAGACTCATCCAATTTGAAAGGAACGGTCAGAACTCTGTACGCTCCACTCCTTCGATGAGCCTCAATGACTTGGCACCTCATTCGTTTCCTTCAAGAATTCTATGTAGAAGCTAAAAGATTTTCCTGATGCGACCTCATATCGAGATCCGACCTTTGAAATCATTGTATTGACGATTGACGATGATGCATCGATGATGAATCATCGTCCAAGCGCATGCGGTCGGTGCGGACTTATGGATTCTGTTTGTGATACATACGTCCAAAATACTGAACGAGAGAGGATTCTGTAATAGGCTACACCTGCCAGTCGGCCGAGTCTACTTGGAAGGACGGAAGCGTTCGCGCGTATCCTTGGCTTTCCAAGCTCTCAGACAAAGTTAGATACTCCATAAGGCACGTTATGTAATCACGTAGGGATCTTGCCGGGTCAAGAAGTAAAATTCGGTATGTACCTATATAATCATGAAACGCAGGTATCACGCTCTACAGCAACTCGCTTATTAACAATGATTTCTATAGCAATTACGAAGAACTTACTGTGGCGATCCGTCTGAGTAACCGAGTTGGTAGCCACGCGCTAAATCCTGGAGAAACTTTTTTTCCCTATCCAGTTTCAACAGTATTCGATGGAAAATCGCGGCCGCCAGACGCGCCCTGACGCGCCCGACCGATCTCCA
This sequence comes from Termitomyces sp. T108, assembly GCA_017657275.1. Classification (NCBI taxonomy): domain Eukaryota; kingdom Fungi; phylum Basidiomycota; class Agaricomycetes; order Agaricales; family Lyophyllaceae; genus Termitomyces; species Termitomyces sp. T108. The sequence goes on along the minus strand of JAGGAU010000100.1, from coordinate 19,417 downwards.
GATATCCGAACCCCGATTTCCTATGTTCTTCTATCACAGAGCTCGGCACCACGTTTTTTCATCTTTTCTTCTCCTCGACAACTTTCCATTGCCCCGAGGACCGCTTAAGGTCACCATTTGTTAACCACCTTCCTCCGACGGTGGGGATCGCATTCTTTCTTTCTAAGTCATGACGGACTGGTTGTCGCCGCCTGTAATCATACGCTGCTCCCGTGAGTTCCACTAGAAAGGGTAGTGTGTTTGAGAGCTTGAGCTCGGACCTTAGGTATCTATGGAGCCTTCGTTCTAACTCTGTGTGGAGTGTCCGCATGGGAAGTAATTAGTACCCTGCGCTTCGACCTATCGATCATCACACGAAAGCGTACATTTCGGTGGCCAATGGTGTGTCAGTTCTCGAATTTTGACGCGTCTAATGGTTCATGGTCTACCATCAGCTCTTGTACTTTATCTGCCGCATCTGCATGTTATTGCATATCTTTGCTTTGGCGGTCAACTTGAATGCTATCTCTCAAATCCCTTGTCAACAGGTCACCTGGATCTCCAAGGGTATGTTCCAGATTATTAAGGGTGCAATCATGATTGAACCGCCTGCTTAGTCGCTGATGCTATTGGAACTTGCTTATCCTCTCTTATCCTCGTCCTCCGGACTCGTGCTGTATGGCATCGGGATCTCAAGATCACTATACTCCTGGGTATCCTTGCCTGTGGACAAATCGCACTCTGGTGCCAAAGTAATCATCGCCTTCAGTGGAGGTTGTACATCCTGCTGATCAATCTGCTTTCCAGCATTCCGGTATTCGCGGGCACAATGGGACACAAAGAGAAGCGTTTGTGCAGTGATTTCGACTGCGCCGAAACCATTGTTGACAGCAGTTTTCGCTTACAGTTGAGTGCACATACGTTGAGTAGATTGTTTTTGTTGACCTTTCCTAGCCATGGCGTTTGATTTGGTGATCTTGATTCTTTGCGCGTATCGTCTGAGTTCTTCACGTCGATCGAGCACCATCGCCCATGTACTCTGGAGAGACGGCATTGTGCGTTCCCATTCCCTTTGAAAGTGTATACGTCACAAATCATATCGTATTATGCAGGGCTATTTCTGTGCTGCTTTCGGGGCGAACTTGGTGCAGATGGTCTTTGCAGCACTTGGCCTGAACCCCGTCATGAACATCATGTGCCTGCCCTTTGCATTGGTCGTCTCCGTGATAGCCTCCACCACCGTTTTCCGTAATGTCTTTATCACTTACGACTCGTTCTCGAGCGAAGGCAATGGACCTAGCTCTTCGAACTCGACTCCACTCAATTATAGCGGCCGGCTCGCAATGAGTGGAACACGCGTGAATACCTCACGAAGGCTGACAACAGAAATACCTCTGAGCGATTACAAGTCTACTGGAGCCGTAGGTACGATCTCGGTTCATCGTGTCGTTGAACTCGCACATGACGATGATGCGCCACATATTGTGAGTTTTTATGAATACTATTTTCGAGAGTCTGCTAATATCCCAACCTCTTGATTCTGATAGAAAAGCGAATATGGGTCCGAGACCCGCTTGTCGCATGAGAAACCGCAAGTGCTTTGAGTCGAATACTCTTTCGTCTTCATTTGGGTGTAATCATTGCAAATCCGTCCGTCTTTACTCCATTTACCTCAAAAACTATACATTATACAGCGTATGGCTACATAATTGTCTGTGTATGTAATACATATAGAATAAAAGTCACGCAACGTGAAGGATTACTGAATCCATATATGTTCAATTCCGTGTGCGTACGCTGGATGAAGAAAAACATACGAATGTCAGATCAAACCAACATACTGGTCTCCCATGGGCCATGTCCAGAGCGTCAGAGGTACAGAGCAGGATGAATCTTGGAGAAGACTAATGATATAAAATTCAACTTTTCTTGCTTTACATCAAGTGTGAGTTTTCCAATTTGTCGGTGAGACGTCTGCTCACCTAATCTACACGTGGCATGGGGAAGAGGGAACTCCTCTGTATTTTCCATTAACAATGTCAGTTTCATTCTCATTCATGTGCATTTCTAGTACCGTCGTCTAGGAGTCAATATCTTCGTCCAGTAAATCTAACGACAGCTTCCAACTACCAATATAAAACCCAGAATAATCGGTAAAAATAACTCACATTCTTTGACTTAAATATAGGTCCGGGAATAGCGACTAGATGGAGACTCATTGAGACCGTCATCTACGCGTCTGTTTCAGCAGTAGCTTAAGAAACGTCGATGCAACTGTATTATCGTATACGCCTTTCCACGATCAGAAGGGTATGCGAGCAACCAAAGACGCGAGTTGTCTTTACGATATGACGGACCTCTTCAAAAGGACCTCTCCGCACTACCTCCACCTCATACTCCAACACTGATCACTTACCTTGTTTGATTTGATGACGATGATTCTTAGCTAGTTTCTTCCAAGTTCTTCCACGCGGATCGTGATTTCAACGTTGATTTTGATTTCCTTGATCTGTTATTTACCGATGTCACCAGGTCCAAACAGAAAATAGTAAGCCGAACCCTCGAGGGCTCTAGCTGCCAGCCGCTGACTTGTGCGAATCACCTACTAGTATACCACGCAAGGTGGGTTTGCTACATGAAGTCCACAGCGCCCAAGTCGGGTCCCTCCTCGGCTGAAGGCACCCCCAATCCAGAAAGCCGCCGCGCACGCCGTCGGCGCCAAAGACGGGAGTCCGAACCAGCTACACCAGCTCCTCAACTGAAGACAAGTGGGAACGGGAGTAAATTGAAATCGGATGACACGGCTAGATTGGTCGAAGCAAGAGAGCAGCCGAAACTGCAGGGAAGTGGATTTGAAGACGGCGCGGATTATATTTCGTTTGGGTTTAAAGATGATGAGGATGAGGAGAGTGTGGTGGTGTCTGGAAGGGATAAAGGGAAGGGTAAGGCCCGTGAGACGTCGCGTGAGAGGGTGCGTGATCGAGAGCGGGAGAGGACGCCAGAGAGGGAAAGAGAAAGAGAAAGGGCGAGGGAGAAGGAGAGGGAAAGGAAGGAGAGGAGAGATGGGCGTCGTGCGAGAGATAGGGAACGAAGTAGAGAGAGGAGGAGGGATGATGACAAGGAGAGGGATAGAGAACGAGACAGAGACCGGACGCGAGACCGAGATCGCCACCGCGACCGCGACATGGATTCTCGAGGCACGAAGCGCAAGAAGGATTCCTTCGACCTCGACGATGGGTACGCGAGCAAAAAGCAGAGGCTGGACGCTGCGTCTAGGAAATCCCCGTGGGTTGCAGACTTGGATTGGACGCAATGTCGCCATGTCGCTGAATTGTGGGTCACCCGTGCTATTTGATGCTTTTCCCGAACTGAATCTTGTAGCATAGGTTACACAGGGAGGTCAAGGCCTTTGTAAACTATATATCCCCAACAGCCGCTGAAGACGAAGTTCGTGGCCTCGTAGTCGCCCTAATTACCAGAGCCATCACGAAAAATTTCCCGGATGCCTCTGTCCACGCGTTTGGAAGCTATGCAACAAAATTATATCTGCCATTAGGGTATGTCGTCTCGTAAACGTTCTAAAGACAGCCCTGACTAACGAATAGAGTGCATGCAGAGATATTGACCTTGTTATTCTATCGCAATCTATGGCTTATAGCGACAAAGTCACTGTTCTACATGCACTTGCGAATACCCTTAGACGTGCAGGAATTACGGAACGCGTCACCATTATCGCAAAAGCTAAAGTCCCCATTGTCAAGTTCGTCACTACGCACGGCCGGTTCAATGTGGACATCAGCTTAAACCAGGACAATGGCATTGTATCAGGAAACATCATCAATGGATTTCTCAAAGACCTACATGTGTCCGGAGATGTAGATGGAAAAGGCAGCCTGGCGCTACGAAGTCTCGTCATGATAACCAAGGCGTTTCTAAGTCAACGGAGCATGAACGAGGTGTTTAGTGGCGGACTGGGGAGTTATAGCATCGTGTGTCTAGCGGTGAGCTTTTTGCAGATGCACCCTAAAATTCGGAGGGGAGAGATTGATGCGGATTCAAACCTTGGCGTGTTGGTGATGGAGTTCTTTGAGCTGTATGGATGTTATTTTAATTATAATGAGGTGGGGATCTCATTGAGGGACGGAGGGATGTACTTTAGCAAGCGGAACAGGGGATGGCTCGACCACTATAAGCAGGGATTATTGTCAATCGAGGACCCGGCGGATCCGTGTGAGTGGTCTTCTTTTCTGTTCCATTATGAAGCTCATGAGTTGTCTTTGAGCAGCAAACGATATTTCGAGGGGTTCATTCGCATTCCAAAAGGTTAGGCAGACGTTTGCCGGCGCGCATAGTATCTTGACTTCGTCAGCGTACTTGACGGCGGGGATCTTGAGTTCAAGAAGACGGGGTACAGCGATCAGTCTTCGTGACGAGCCCGAAGAATTGAGTGTTCTGTCGAGAATCATGGGTGTCACGCAAGAGGTCAGTTTCTTGATTTAGAACGAAGTTCACATGTTGACGCGTTAAATAGACGATCAACCACCGGAAACTTGTGCAAGAGGTGTATGACAAACGTGTGCTGCACAACCTGCTCAATGTTCAGGCTAAGCCAATCGTTGTGAATGGTAGCACGCCCAAGGGAAGCGGAGTCGCGAAGCCCTCGTCGACATCGATCAGCGAAGCAGCTAACAGTGTCCAGTCTGCATGGGCAGAGGCCGACAGTGAGGATGTAAATTTACATAAGCGACGACACGATGCGGCTGATGAGGAGGAAGAGGGTCGGTACAGAATTGGGCGGCAACAGCCTCCTACCAAACGTCAGAGAACTGGAAGTAGGAAGGACGCGCACATCACCTTTACGACGGACGAGGAAACGCTGAGTGAGGATGAAAAGGAGGTTTTGCATTATGATAGCGACATTGAGATCATTGAGGGACCAGCGGCGCGGCCACCGTCGTCTAGAGACTCAGAAAAGGCAGACAAGCGCCGGTCGTACTGGCTGTCGAAGGCAATTGGAATAGGTAGCAGTGTAGAATAGACAGCCAGGCTGATCAATGGTTGCCACGGACATCACCGTTTCATTCAGAATCAATATCGGCTGTGGTCTCCATCACTTATCAACGCTTCACTCTGAAGTTGTCCCTAATTCTTCACTTGGCCTGTAGGTGTCTACTGTCGCTGGTCGGCTCGTAGCACATTCATACTCTTCGAAGCTGTAAATGTCAGTGAAAATTCTGCTCTAGTCGTCGTCGGGACGCTGACCTCGCCAACAGGAATTCCAAGGGTCAACCACTACCAGGCAACCTCAAGGAGCGCATAGCTGCCTTGGAGCAGCGCAATGTGCTGTCTTCCGACCGGCCGTCGTCGCCCTCGATACCCCTCACACCCGGCGCAGTATCCAACTCGGCCGGATTGCGGGACAAGATAGCAAAATTTGAGAAGAAGGGCGGTGTACCGGTCCCCAGAGGCAGTTTTGGGCTCGGTGCACCGCCCACAGCTGAGAATGCGCCGCTGAAGAGGCGCGGGGAGCTGTGGGGGAACCGTATACCGGGCATGCGAGCTGTCAGCGGCATGACTGGCGCCCGTCCTGGATTGCCGTTCGATGGGGGACGCGTTGTGTCGATGCCGAACTTAGATGGGGTCTGTCATGCTGAAACGGATGGTGAAAATCTTCCATCGTCACCGTCGTCGACGTCGTCACCCTCTCCACAGTTCATAGGGCTTACACCTCAACACACAGGGACGATGGGAACTATCACGCCGCAAACAACTGGATCTGTGATGACGCCTCAGTCTACAGGCAGCAGAGAGTCCGCTCGTGCTACTTCATTTGCGACGGCGCTTGAGTTGGCGCGTAAAGTGGAGGCTGAAAGTCAAACCGAGGCGTCCATCCGCCCCACTACTGTTCGTGCAGCATCGCCTGCTTCGACGACATATGATACAAAGGGGCAGTCTGTCGACATAGCATCTACGCCAACATCAATAATTCCGGAAAATCAGGAAAACGTAGATACGGCCCCTGCTCAGCCCCAAGTTTCGTCTTCACCAGAGGCATCTGATGAGCCGGCTCCGGCTGCCGAACCGGCTACTCCTTCCCAACCTTCAACACCGTCAATTGTCCTTTCACCCTCAGATGAACAGGCTAATTCACTTGCTATTCCCGTCCTGGAAGAATCGATAAAAATGAACGTGGCAGAAGAAAAGGTCGAGGTAACAGAGACCGCGCCTGCACTGCCGACTGCCACAATGCTTGTCGTTCCACCAGCTCCTGACGCCACTCAAACTGAGTTGAAACCACCTGTACAGCCTGAAAGTGACAAAATTCCTTCTGTCTCCGTGAGTCCAGCAGAGAGCACTCTATCCCAGTCAACTACAAATACAAATCAGAGTCAACCTTCTCCTCTGGGACCCTTCAGCCTCGCCAATGCTGTCCATGACCTCGGCAAAGTTGTTGCAAACATCCAAGACATGTTCCCTGGGCAGATCTCTCCTCTTGCCGCCCCTCCATCATGCCGACCTTTGGTCATTACCATACCTTCAACATCAAAAGAACCAAATACCCTCACGGATACCAAGACTTCTATACCTGATCTAGAATCAAAACTTGAGACCCCATCTAAGGTTACTCCTTCTGAAACAAGACCGATGCGTGTTCCCGCCACTTCGTCCGTCGCAAAACCTACCGAGCTGCTGACTTCCCCGCGAAGTGGCAACGCACGTCCAGTAAGCATGTTTGCGACGAGCCCGAACCACGTCGCATACCACACTACTTCGCGCGATGCACTCCTCCCCGGATCTCAAAAATCTGGCGCCCCAGCTAATAAGTCCGAGCACTTTCCGCCTACACCCGAGCCCCAGGTTTCTGAGTTCGGCACCACCAAGGGGCATAAATCCTCACAATCTTTGTCCCAAACTACCTCCTCTACGGAACAAAGTACAGATACTGGATCGTTCTCGGCAGTCGTTCATAAGAAGGTGACGGAGATACCTTCGACGGTAACTGCGTCGTCATCTTCGTATTTAAGCATATATACGAAGGTGTCGGAGACACCGAAGAAGGCGAGCGAGCCGGAGTCTCTGGTGAGCCCTGGATATGGGGAGTTGGCTGCGTTGTTGCATGAGGCCGCGTTGTTGGAATTCTCACTAGAGCATGGAGAGTTGCCCAGTGATGGTTCGAAGAAGGAAGGGCTCGAGCAGAATGAGGAAAGTCGAAAGGAGAAGGAAGAGGAGAAGCAAAGGGAGAAGCAAGCGGATGCTAAGGTCACAGCTGAGGAAGAGAAAAGGAAACATGAAAATGTGGCTAAGGCTCGGGCAAAGCAGGAGGAATCAGAGAGCAAATCCAAAAGTACGTTCCATAATCCGCTCCTCAGGAGCAATTCTGCGCAGAAGCGAGAAGAGTCAGCAGACAGTGAGAGGTGTAAAGAGCCTATTCGGTCTGTGGTCCTTCCCTTTCGTCCATTGCCTGAACCGCCTTCTCTTCGAAGCACACCTCTAACAATTACGCCGATACCGGAGAAGGAGGCTGCAAGCCCTGTTGATGAGGCAGAGACCAAGTCCCCTATACAGACATCGCCCAGGTCTCTTCGGTATTTTACCAGCTTAAAGCGTTTCGCGAGTGCCTCGAAGACCTCGCTGACAAGTAACCCACAACCACGGGACAGTGTCTCTGCGTCATCAGAGGTGTCTTCGGAGGATTGGTCGGTCATTCCTACGCCGGCAGAGAATGGTGCTGAGACTGAGGGAAGCAAGGGCGGACTGTTCAACGGTCCTGGCATAGGGTGGCCAGTGTTGTCCCCAAAGAAGACTTCAGGCGTTGGGAGGTCAGTGTCGTTCACTGACAAAATTTTTAATCGGAATCGGAAGACTTCGAAAGCATCAGAGGTATCTTCCGTGGGCGACACGAATAGTGCGTATGAGGCTATCGGTGAATGGCATTTCTCCTTCATTGTTATATTGATACTGACCTGCTGTTTAGACCGTCTTGCCAAATCAAAAGCGGGAAAGTCCGCGGCATCTCTCCTTCCACCGCTTGACCCCGTGTCTTTTACGCTTAACGTCCCCATTATCAAGGAGGACGATCAGGTTCTACCCTCCCCTCCTGAGCTCGTTTCACCAAGGCGGTCTGCATCACTCTATGTCCCGTCGACATCTCAATTCCCACCTGTTCTCTCAGCGCGTCCCACGAGCTCGTTCTACACTTCCGTTCCTCAACTTCCAGAAAAATTGACGTCCACCGGGGCATTAGATTCCGTAGATGAGGACAAGCTCGCGAGTCCAAATTTCACTTCTCCTACAGAAGCCCCGCAACAAAGCATAGATGCGATTTTTTCCGCAAAGCCAATAAGCCCTGTGTATACCCCACACTCAAGTAGCGTTCCTGACATTGTACTACCAACTCAAACGCAGAGTAAAAATACCACATATCCACCAAACCGAGATGCCGCGCTTTTCTCGGTGAAACCCACCAGTCCCGTATACACTCCACACGCGTCAGCGTTCGCCATGCGCTCAGAAGAGACAATCACTGACTCCCCTTTGCTTCCCAGCCCCAGAAAGGAGGCAGGAAGTCCGACCTCGTGGATGTCGGATGCCTCTGTGGATTCATTAGCCAGCTCGATCCCGTCGCCCTTCTTCGACTCGTTCCCGTCCGTGCCGCAAGATTTGCCCCTTTCGCCCGCCCTTCCTAGTCGTCAGCGTAACTTTACCAAGCCGTCCCTCCCGTTGCCACCTGCGTCGTCGTTCTTCGAGTCGGCGCCTTCAGTATCATCGGCGGCAGTCGGTGCAGAGTTCCTGGGGGGATCGAGTCCGTTCGTGAAGAGTACACCGTTGAAATCTGCCACGTTGCCTCAGGCGTCTGGAGAACATTATCTGTCATGAAGTCTCGGAATTTTTAGATCTTACGGATTCGGAGTAATGGAATGCCTGTTCTTCCTTTGTTATACATCTTGACTGCACATTTGTCTTGTGATTCACCTTTCGATTTCCATCACACTCTCCAAGCGTTTGTATTCGATGTTAAAATGCTAGCTTTTGGAATAATATTATTCTCTTTTTATCTGTATTGTATATCGAATTCTTTTGTTGAGAAAGAGAAAATCCTGTGAAGAACCAAGATCGATTGATTATATATATTATTTGCAAGCACGCGAGTCTCTACAGCGCAATTTGAAGAAACCAACTTTACCAAGCAGCTTATCATCATTCCTGCTTGACAAGAGTCAATTGATGTTACCCATCGATGTCGATGAGTAAACTACCCACAATATGCAGCAGTGTCACTTTTGATCTGAGGTCCGGTCAAGGTAGGGAACCGAGACAGAATGACAGACGCATATACACTTACAGTAAAAGGTAAGGGGTTCAAAACACCAAGAGCAAGATTTCTATAGACGGTATCGATATAAAGTCATAGAAAAATCCGGCATCGTAGTCCCACAGCTAATGCAGTCTCTGAAGGACTGAGGGCTAAAGTCAGGTGAGTTTGGTTTCTCTCTAGATATTTCGCCACCAAAGCAGGAGGATGACCGTCACAGGACGAAATTCTATTAGAATTAGAGTATACAATCAAACATTATGTCATGATGGTTGTTTGATGTTTTTGGTGTCAGTCTTGAAGCAAACCCCTAAGACATTCCAAATACCCAAGACAAATGGGGAGAAAAAGGAAGCCTCTTCTGCGGTATGACCCAAAATAAGCAAACATACCTGATATCCATTTTAGTAACCGAGCTCTCAATTCATTGCTCCCACTGTCTCCATGTCATTGTCCTACGACTGTTTCTCTAGTCACTGAATCAAGCGATAAATCTGAATAATATTACATGTACCATAGGAGAAATGCAAGACATTATATCTAGTCCAAATGAATATGTCCCGTTGATATATACAGCACCTCATCTGAGACGGACGATCTGGATATTGACAATGGGTGGAGAGCCAATAAACGGCAGTCGTCGTATCATGAGACCAAAAAAGAAGAACAAGAAGTAAAGCCGCCGCGTTGTGATGTGATGTTGATACCTGGCGAGGTTATTCCAATACCAATCGAAAGCTTTCGAACGGAACCGTCTCAAGTAGGTCACAAAATGCTTGAAGAACCATTCTACCAAGAGAAAGGCCTTTGAGGTCGGGCGATTCGTGCCTCTCGTGTCGACCGTTGTTTCTGGTTCTGGATTCCGCGTCTGCGTGAAGAAAAGCTTAGCTTCTTTTTCAGAGATATTACGGATGGAGTAGAAATTCCCTGCAGAATAGGTGTACGTGAATGAGACTCAGATTTAGAGAAGACAGGTGTCAAACCTCGCGGTATGATGAACACGCCACCAGCAGAGACTGCATAAGATGTTTGATGAATCAGGACTTCGACGGCTCCTTCCATAACAATAAAGACCTGAAGCATGAAAAGTTATTTAGGAACACATTGTGAAGTCAAGCCATGCCATTTCTCACGTATGTGTTATCTTTTACAGTCCTCCTCCTTTTCTCTCCATGTACATCGATGAAGACAAATCCAGACCCGATATAGTCAGAGCAGCCCGTGGCTCGTTGGAAAGCCCATCCTTCGTTGTTATATGGTATGTTGGGTGAAGAATACACCATTTTTGCCGGAAATATGACTGCTGGAGCAATACAACATCTCCATTATTCAGGCTGAATCTTGTCTGAACGCCAAACACAGCTGCTTACCCTGCTCCTTCTGTGGGGCATAATCGACGACGACACCATACCATGGCGCACGATCATCAATTTGGACATCTTTTACGCTCTTTGTTTCCTTCGTTGGCACTTTATTGTTCATCAAGGAGGAAGGTGCCCCCGACTGGGTGCGTGGCGGGATTGTGGCATCGTCACTACTTGCCGGTGGGGTCGGTCTAATAGAGGTTTGCTGCTGCTGAGCAGCTGGAACTGTAGGCAACTCGTCTGCTTTGGTTGTTTGTGGCGTCTCCAGTTCAGAGATTGGTGGCTCAAGTGAAGGAAGAGTCTCCAGAGCGGTCATTGTAGGGCTAGCGCTCGCACTCGAACTGGAGTCGTCTTCCGGATGACTCCCTTTGTATGTAGATGCTGATAGCACAGGAATTTTAATAGGTTGTTCAGCCATGGTCAATCGTTTGTCAATGTGAGAGAAAAGTTGAGTCTGCCAAACCCTCGAGGGTCGAAACACAGGTTTTCCACGCTCGGTCTCACCGGTCCGAGGGAGCCTCCATCCTGAACTGAACAAGCTCATATTGCCATAGGTCAACGTTAACGCTTATAGCCTCCAGACAGAAGACCTGGCAATGTAGTCTCCTTGAAATGGTCTTTTGATTAGAGCTTAATACCAACAGGTTGAATTCCTCAGCCACTACTCTGCAACTCCCGCATATGCAGGTGATATGTAGCGAATAGTTTTACGGTACCTCGTTTTTGTCGATATCCCTTCCTCTTCTTCCTCCGCGTTCGAGCCATTTTCAACAGACCTGTACCCTTTGTTATTTATATGCTGGCGTCGCACCGATAGAAAAATATAGCAACGACTCTCTTTGGGGGCTATTGTCACAAGTGCGCTCTTCAAGTTTGTTGTTACTATCTGCGTTCTCCATAAACTCGGTCTTTGAGAACGGTCAAGTAAATTACTGGTAACTCCTTGCTGATGTTGGCCTGGGATACCGCTTAATCTTAGATTGACGGTATCTCCATTTCGCAATGCTTTCCGTGTAGAGTGTTTTCGAGCGATTGTAAAGCTTGGAGTCTTCGCATCTGTGCCGCGCGTACAGAAACATTCAGTCTGGGAGCCTCAGGGAGGATATATGTCGGCTCAGACAGCTTGGCGGCGCTGCGCTTACATGCGCCACCACAAGATCAATTGTGTTGCAGGAAACAACCCTGGATCAATTCCAATAGAATCGAGCAAGACACTTCCTTCAACAGAGGCGCATAGCCCTGCATGAATATTCGCAGTAAGAAACCAGAACGTTTTCAATTCTTGCCGTAGACGTGCTACTGAGACCTTGGTCTTTCCTTAAGGTTTGTCACGACCTTCGTCTTTCCGTTCTACATGGGTTCCATTCGGAGTCCTTGTTGCGACTGCGGAAACCAGCGAGGGAAGGCCATTGACCTTCTTCCGATGGTAACTTATCGTGTGCACAAGGCAACTCTGGACATAAAGTCTCAAGTGTTCATGCAACGTTTCATGTTTGACTCCGCAAACAACGACATACCCATCGTTCATCTGTATGATGACACAAATACTTCCATTCTTTCATGTCCCTGTACGATTACGAGTGAAAATTTGATAAACGTACCTCGGCTTTGAGTGAGAATCCCATATGTTTTCCCACGTATCTTACAGCTTCTTGGGGGTACTGAGGTTGTTGGCACCCACCGCGCCCAAGTCAAAGTCATCAACTGTAGATTCACTCTGAGCCTTGACCAGAGCTCAGCTTGAATGGAGGACGATGATTGATGGCGAGGATGAAGAAGATAGTGACGTGTACGAGGCGAATTATGAGACAAAGAGAATCGTGAGACGGCTGGGGTGAATCACACGCTGAGAACGAAGAGGACAAAGACTATTCGACGTTGCAGTTTGGGAAATTGAGAAAGCCACTATTTCATCTGATACACACCGAAAGATTCATACCAATGGACAAGGTGACCAATGTGATTGATTCCATTGAAATATTTCAGTATCGGGTCACATTTAGACATACCTCAAGGCTGATCCGGGGATCGGTATTATGAGATGTTTACATCGAAAGGAGCTGTGTCAGTGATCACTCCACATCCCAAACACCACTCTCCTTCGGTATCGTAGATCACAGCAACCTGGCCAGGAGATATCCCAGACAGGGGATGATCAAACTTGATAGTCACTGAATTGGTTCCAGTAGAACTAAGGGACAGCTCAGCATATGCCTAAGGACACTATGAAAAGGAAAAATTACCCGAAAACAGAACACATAACTAACTTCATCCTGTGCATCAACTTTACGTGTGCACGATATCCAGTCGGCTCTTGCAGGCCTCCTGGGGGGGAGTTAGCCCATATGAAGGAAAAGTTGGCTACGTGAACAGTGCTACACAGTAGCAGGGGATTATCTCTGTCCTGAATGTGAATATCATCACGTATATAAGGTGCTGGATGGACTCACGCGCCAGGTGCAATATAGATGGTGTTCTGTTCAATGTCTTTGCGTACAACAAAAGCCTTGTGTTTCATGCCTGGTATTCGTGCTCCTTGACCAATAGTGTAATTCCACAAACCCCGGTGCATCGCAACTGTGGAACCTGTAGAGACATCGATTATCGGACCTGGGTTCGGAGGGATATAAGACGCTGTGGATGGATCCGCGTTAGCTTCAGAGAAGGATGCAGTTGACAGAATAACTGTACAGATAAAGTCGCCAAATTTTCCCTTTTTGCCCACGAAGCATATACCCATGCTTTCTTTTCGTTCAGCAGTCGGGAGACGGTGACGTTTAGCAATTTCACGGACTTCCAGCTTGAGAAGGTCACCGAGGGGGAAAAGGGCACGACGAAGACCCTTTTCAGAGATCCCGGCGAGGAAGTATGTTTGATCTTTTGTCGCGTCTGTGGCACGAAGGAGTTGGGGACGGCATAGCTTGGAGTTCAGGGGATCATCGGCCCATTGTTTACGAGCATAGTGTCCTAAAACGAAGCTAGGAAATGTAGATAGAGGCTATTACAAGATGACCGGTACCTGTGGCAAACCAAGTTTCAGATGACGAGTGAGACGAGATTGGGAGGTGCTCGAGTAGTGCTCCAAATTTGATTTCCCTATGGTTGTACAACGTTCAGATTTTTTTTTTTTCAAAAAGACACAGTCAGAAAGCTGGACGTACCTGTTACACCATACGTCCGGATTTGGGGTAACACCATCCTCCCATTGTCGTAGTGAAGGTTCAAATACCCGGTTCCAGTATTCTTTCGAGAGGTCGATCTTGTTAGCAGAAGCAGGTCGGGTCAAGCTAGAAGTAAGAAGGAAGACCTCATACCATTTGACAAGGGATATCCAAGAGTTTACAGACTCTTTGGACATCTTCCCAATCTTTCTCCCATTCACAGCCCTTGTCTGTGCCAGACTCGTCCCTTGTATCCCAATTCCTCATGTAAACAGCAGAGAGATCATAGTCCTAGAGAAGATTGAGATTGCATCTCCAATTTCTGAGCGCAGATTTACAACATACCTGTTCAGCAATCAATTTTGCTGTTACCGATGAGTCCACACCTCCCGACATTCCAACAACCACTATGGTGATTGGTCAGAACTTTCTATGCAACTGTGAGCCCGAGCATACCTCGATCGCCTCTTCTTGGTCGCATGTATTCATGATGGGTAGAAAATGTGCGTCCATATGTTTGTCGAAAATATTGTGCAAGGGAATGACGGAGACAAATGGCCATAAATGGACGAGCCAAACACAACCAAGCGCGTCTGGACGTGTGTTGAATTCCCACGGATCTCTCCTGCCACAAATGCCGACCACACCCCCTCCGCGCAAGAGCAGCATTGGTACAGCCCGCCGAGGGCCTCAGAAGGCTCATATTCCCTACAGAGGTGACAATCCGGAGGTTGGGAAGAAGACAGGAATTGCTGTCCGTCATGTTGAGCGCAAGTCGGACGGCTTTGAGCCATTTGATGAGCTCATTGAACAGGCGGACAAGCGTACACCACCTCAATTGAAGGTCTCAAAGAAGAGGAAGCAGTCTGTCCCTGCTCCTGGGGCAGAGTCTGACGAGAATGGCGAAATGTCGATGGACATTGACAGTACGCGTCGCATTTGGTCTTTCAACATTCAAGGTTGACGCGGTTTTAGGCCCGATGCGGTATTTCGCAAATTCGAGACAACCAGTGACGCCCATAGCTAACCGAAATGGGTCCTCCTCGCGTACCATAGCTCGCACTTCAGACATCGACTTCGACCACATCCCTTCACCACGGTCTTCGCGAAAATCGACAGGCCCTGGTACCTCACGGCTTTCTATCTCTTATGTTGCACCTGAGGATCTTTCTGATGATAATGACAATGCACCAGACTATGGGTATGGTGGTGGATATGATGACCAGCCTGATAGTTCTGGTGAACAGGACGCACCTCGGGGCGCGAGCTTTAGAGAAATGGACGGGGATGATGATGATGACGAACAACAGGATCAGCCTGACGAAGAACAAGAAGAAACACCACCACCTTACAATCTCAATAAGGGCAAAGGGCGCGCAGCGTTGTCGGATGTCCCTGAGGAGCGTGAATCTGATATTGAGGATGAGATTGCGCAGAGTTTGGAGGATATTCGACAAACATATTCTGACGACAAAGAGTCACCTCGTGCAGAAGAAATGGAACTATCACCTCCACGCTCAAAGAAAATTAAGATTGCCGAAGAACCATTGAAGTCGAAGCCGACACGTCAAAGGAGTGGACGGTCAAAGAAAGAGAATCGTAGTAGGTGCTCTCTTGTTCCGTTACGTCTTCTGAAAACTCTGTAAGTTTACCGTGAAGGAGTTCGCAAGAGTGCGAGAGAACATTACAAACCTCTGGAGTGGTGGCGAGGTGAGAAGTTGGTATATGGACGCCCGCAGGGGTCCGGAAATGGTCATGTTCTTGTCCCTCCTATTAAGGAGATCATTCGAATACCAAAGGAAACGCCTGAGCCTCTTGGAAAGCGAAAGCGCTCGGCTCGTGGCAGAAGCAAGACTGCTGACGATCATCACTACAACGTCATACCTATTTACAACCCTGAGAAAGGTTGGGACGACAAAACAGAACATTTCAGTATTATCCTTGATTATGATACAAGAGAGGAAGTAGAGCGACGTGAGTTGCATACGGATTTGCTAATCTTGTAGTTCGTGATCTCCTTCGTCAGGTGTTGCATACCTTGCGAAGGATATCCCAGAGGAGATGGTTGAAAGCAACGATTGGAAATTTATGAGAGCATTTGGTGATTCTGATTTCATGGCTGCTGGTGTCCTTGAGATTCCCCCGGGAAAGAAAAAGCAGACAAAGCAGACAAAAGACAATACTTATGTGCGTTATTTATTTTTATGATTTTGTGAGTTCACTCAGTCCCGTGGCACAGATCTTCTATATTATTGAGGGAGCTGTTAAAGTGAGAATCCACAATACCAACCTCATGCTTGCGACAGGAGCTATATTCATAGTTCCTCGTGGTATGTCTCGCGCTACTATCCCGTCATTATTTTCACTAATTCCTGTAATTCATAGGAAACTCCTATTATATTGAAAATGTCTGCAAACGCGATGTCAAGCTCTTCTTTACCCAAGCTCGAAAGGTGGTCGAGGACATTGCACCTAGTTTTGCCCCGCCAAGGCGTTTATCCATGGGAGCTACGGCGTCGCATGGTCGTTCATCTAGTGTCCGAGCTGTACAGAGAGAAACACGGGTGTCGTCTGGCGCGCCTGTGCCCAAGCGGGCGACTTCGACACGGTAGAACCCTACTCATTAGCCCTAATAGGGTGACTCGTGTATCTTGAGTCTTAGTAGGCAATCTGGCGTAGGGTTCTCGGACCGGTTGGGGGTCTAACCTCCATTCACATCATATTCTTTTACTAGCTTCTTCATTGTTTTGGGATTATAGTTCTGTCGACAGCATTCAATCTTTACTGTGCAATCGCTACCCACAATTTACACGATTCTATGGCTCTCATAAATTGTGAAAGAGATTAATCTACTGGTGACTGTAAGCTTGGATCTCCTCAGATACAACGAAGAAGCAAGGGTCAAGTTCCCAGGTAAGTTGGGCGCTTTCACGAAGACAAGAAGAAACCAATCGCGAACATCAAAGGAAGACAAGATCAACGACGAAGGCGAGGAACAATTGTAGGACGCATAGAAAAGGAGAGTGGAAGCGGTACGTAGGTCGATAGAAGGCAAAGAGCCGAAAGGTGGGAGCTAGGAGAAAGTTGAACAATTGGCAAGATTGTTTCGTAGACTACAGATGTACAGTTTACGTTATAATCCTGGAATGTTCTTTTATCGCGTGGTCAAACTGAGAATGCGTTATGTAGATCATGTCGGACGCCGGTAATCGGGCCGTGATGACTCGGATTGTCCTTTCCAACTGAGAAGGCCACGTAACACCGGCACTGAGAATGCGACTGCACGACAGGACAACTCAGATCAACACGAAGGCGCGGCAGGCTACAATACGCTACGGGGGTCATTGAACACCCGTGTATGGAGAGTACTTAGGAACACCAATGAACCACTCACACACCCATAAACATGCATCTCTAACCCCAACACTCATGTTCTCGAGCGACGTGACCCCACTATAACATAAATAATTATAATAATAGTCGAAACCGACATCGAACCCGGCCAACATACATACGTTGACCTTACCCCGCACTTTAGCCCAGCAGTGTAGCTTGATGGTGTTAAACAGACTCATTCTTTCATTGATTCATTCGGCGAGCTCGGTTTCTCGCTGAGTGTGACAGTCACGTGCGGAACGAAGCTGTGTTTGCAGTCAGCAACCAGCGCTTTTCTCGTCTAATACCATGTCTTATCTTCTTCCTCACCTCCCCTCTGGCTGGCACGTTGATGAGGCGATCAAATCAGAGGAGGATCGTGTCGTCGTCATTCGCTTTGGACATGACTGGGATACTCAATGTATGACGATGGACGAGACTTTGTTTGGTGTTGCTGAGAAGGTTCAGAACTTCGCTGTTATATATCTTGTAGACATCACCGAGGTTCCTGATTTCAATAAGGTCAATAACTACTGCATCTAATTCGTCATGGCTGACAAGATTTGTTTAATGTTTACCCTAGATGTATGAATTGTACGATCCATGCACAGTTATGTTTTTCTATCGGTGAGGCTGTTTCATTTCATCTACCAGGACAATCAGCTGGACCTTTCATCGGTTTAGAAATAAGCATATTATGATTGATCTTGGAACTGGTAATAATAACAAGATGTAGGTTCAGCTGAAATACAATGCCTCTCCGGTCAGTTCTAATGCACGTTCTTACAGTAATTGGGCAATGGACAATAAGCAAGAGGTTTGCCAGGAGCATTGGTCCTTGATCATCCCTCTGAGCAAGATTATTAGATGATTGACATTATTGAAACCGTCTATCGAGGTGCATCGAAAGGTCGTGGTCTAGTGGTGTCACCTAAAGGTTTGTGTTTTACAACATCGTACTAGAATTACCCTTCTAATTGTTTTAAATATAGACTACTCGACTCGATACCGATACTAGTTGACAGTCAGTCAGGCGATAGCGCTGAAGTTGTTTGTGCACGCGACTATGAAACGAATCATCTTGAGTCGTCATGTGGTTTGTTGGCTTCATAATTGTTCCTTTCGTTTTCTGAAACTAGAGCCTCATGCCCTGCTCAATCTGCGAAGGAAACATCTAGTGCCGTCAATTTCATTATGTTGATGACTATTTCAAATCTATCGACAAAAACTTTCATAGTGCTCCCAATAGAGGTTCCTTGATGATCTTGATAACAATATTTCATCTTAAACTATCTTGAATTCGGCAGCTGCCGCACCGTAGTCAGAGGGAACAAGCAAGGCCATAAAGCATGTCGTCTCATGCGACGCCAGTTACGCCGGTTGGTCACACCCTATCTGTAGATTATCGCTTCCAGGCGTTAATATCCGGAACTTGTCAAATTGTGTCCCATGGCGTATCCATGTGACATCCATCTCTTCAGCATAATATTACCCCTTGTGTCCATTTGTAGGGTCTCCTCTGCATGCAGCAGCGATCGGGTTCCCAATAAATAACGTGCTACCACAGCTTTCCTATGAAGATCGATTCCTAACAAGAACAAATTCGAATACATTACACTTACTTCCGTTCTATGATAAGTAATGGTCTCTCGCGGCAATATTACCTCGTTTACTTGCTGTTAGTGTGCTCTTAATCTGAAATGAAAAGATATCGCCCGGCTGCCGCTGAGGGGTTTTTCAGGTGACCTCTTCGTTTCGTTGAGAACGAACGACATCCAACCTAGAGACCTTAGTGCTTAGTGGAAAATCACAACATGTCGTCTCTGTTTCCATCTTGAGTTATGCCTGAAAAGACGCTTTATCACATTTTCCAATCCTGGATGTCGACAGTAACGAATGTCAAGTCATTCGACATCTAGCAATTTATAGCTTGAAACAGAAGAAACGGCTGATAAGCCCGTTGATAAATTGCTAGCTAGTGAGCGTCTCCTTTGCACAGATCAAGAAGCAAGTGTAACACAGCATGAGGCAGTTCAGCAGACACTGGGACAGTGTTGTGGTTTTTACTCGCGTGGAAAACCCGACAGGATGTGTCTCGGAATTACGCAGGTGACAGCATATTGTAATGTACAACTACCAGCGGTTCCGAGGATACAGGAGTACAGGTATTTATAGAGGGAAATTAAATCCGAACAGTCGATTCAGGAGTCGTGCCCATCTCGGGT
>JAGGAU010000099.1:11431-38291 GCA_017657275.1 Termitomyces sp. T108 | reverse complement strand
CTGTCGTACAGTACCACTCTAATACACTTTGGATTCCCCTCTGCCAGTTGTGTGACTTAGCCACAACCTCCGGAGGTCGCCCTTACAGTCCTTGATCTCTTGGTCTTGCTTTGCACCTCACCGTCAACTCCTCCAGACTTCTGCTGCCGAAGACGTTGTTGAGTCATGTCCAGTTGCCTGTCCATCTCGTGTGAAGCGTGTTGACACCCCTTGGCAGCAGCATAGTCATGTCAAAGTCTGCAAGTAGATTAATTATTACCTGTGCCTCCCTGCTCGCCGTCGGCGTAAATAGATGCCCATTGCTCTCGTTGTCCCACAACAGGTGGTGCCTGTTGAAGTCTCCGGCCCATAGCATGTAATCGTCTTCCCTTTCAATGATGTTTTTCTGATTGTGCGCTAGATATCCACGCAGGACGTCCATGCTGTTGGTTTCACAGTCATTGTATATGTTGAATACTGTGAGTTTGCCAAATGCACTGTTCATCTGGATTGCTGTGATGTCTCCTACGTCCAGGATCGTGAGCTGAATCCAGTCATCCATGCTAAGCTGTTGGTTTACTAATATTACTGATCTAGTGCGTGTCTTATTAGTAGAGTGAGAAGTAGGGTATATTACTTGCCAGGCTGAGCTTGCTCTTGTGTTGTTCAGCTGGTTGATGTAAGGTTCCTGTATGAGTATTAGATCCCAGTTCTTGTGTAATGTATTTGAGTTTAATAGGTTGAGTTGAGCTGTTTTTGATTTTGCCAGATTTTGTTGCCATATTCACAGTCGCTTGTGGATAAGGTATTCAATCAACATGATAAGTGATTGGGAAGGGCCTCAGTGCTGTCGATGGGTCTGCTCAGGATTGTTGGCTGTCAGTGTTTCAGTCAACCTGTTGGCTCTGCTGTAGGTTCTGAAGTCAACCATATGGGGTCATGCTCGTCGGTGCCCCCCAATGCGTCCAGCTTTCCGCTGTCAGGTAGTATGGCATTCTGTTTTCCAGGAGCCTCGCGTTCATGTCAGCGCACATTTTGTGGAAGACCGCACACTGCCTTGAGTAGCTTGGGTGTCTCGCTAGCCTGCATGGGACACAGCTCGGCGGGTTCTGGCATCCCTTGCTAGAGTGTGCTCCCCCACATCTTGTGCATTGTTCCTCCTTCATGCAATGCGCTGCAATGTGCCCGTATCCCTGGCACCTGTAGCATCTTACCAGCTCCCTTCCCTGTTTCTCTGCCATCACCCATACATGATGTATGTAGAGTCCCATCGCAGTGACCTTGTTCACGTCTTTCTCATTCTCGAAGTGGGCTATCATGTGGCCTACCCTCTGCCCCTCTGTCCTCTCCGATACAGGCTTGATCCACCGCAGGGAGGCGAGGGACCCCTTAGCGAGGTTATTTGCTTCCTCAATTGTTGTTCTCTCCTCCTCCAAGTCTGGATCAAGCGTAATGGGAACAAACTTGATAATGACTGGATATGTACATTTCTTGATTGTTGCTCCTGTCCCCACTGCCTCCTCAATCTCCTCCTTCCTTCACCTGACCCACTTGGCCCCCTTCTCGCTTGACATTTCTAATAGCAGTCCTCCGTTGTTGAGCTTTGTTATCGCCCTGATTACATAGTTGTTGTATTCTTTTATATGCCAAAACCTGTTGTTGAATTCTTCTGTCAGTCCCACTATTGAGGTGTTTCTGATCATTGCCAGGTTTTCCTCAGTGCTGTCAATGTCCATTAGTACTTGTCTCCTCCTGATTGCCTCACGGGCATGAATTTTTGGGTCTATGGTCATGTTTGCTGTGAAGGATAACTCTGTATCTTTCGGGCCAAGCTTGAGGGCTTTGCTATACATCCACGTCTTGGATGTCAGCTCTGTTGCTGCTTCCTTTGCTGACCTCATCACTGTCGTCACTCTGTCTACCTCTTTACTGATGCTGCCTAGGGCAAGGGATACCGTGTCCTTTATGACTTCCTTCAGTTCCTTCATGTCTCCATCATCCAGTTCCACTCTTCCCTTCTCCTAAGGTCCAGGCAGCGTATGAAGCACCTTGGCTGCTGCCCACAGTGCATTCCTTACTTGTGTCCTCTCTTCTTTGCTGCTCACATTTATTGCTGCTAGCTTCTCTAGGATCCCCATGACAGTTTTTGTTGTAGCCCTGTTTGTGCCGGTGATTAGCCCTACGGAGTGTAGGTATAACTCACCGTCCCCTTCTCCCCTCCTGTCTACCAGTGCCCCGTCCACTCCCTGGTTGTCATTGCTGTCTTCTGGGGTTTCCTCAGCCCAGTCAATCCTCTTTTCTGCTGGTTGTTTGTTGTTCCCTTTCTTCTTCGACATCCTCGTCTCCCATTTTGCATAGTCTGTGATCTTTGCGTTGTTGTCTTCTCTAATTTGTGTTGATTTCCATCCTCCTGTTGGAGAAGGGGCAGGCGGTTGTCTGCCTCTGGTCATGATGCTCCTCACACTGGTGCTAGGAGGTATATCACACTCCTTGGCTGGAGTTGTGGGAAGAGGGGGGAATGGTACTCTTCTTGGACGGTTTTAGATGAGTGGTATTAGTTATTACTGCTACTAAGGTGACTGGTATGCTTGCAATGCCCTGTTGTTGCAATTTTTTCCAGGGTCCTAGTCGGGGTGCTAAGCCATAGCCTCCCAAGGTTGCCCTTGCACTTCAGCAGCTAGCACCCCACTGATGCCAGCAGTTTCAAAGTTGTCTTATGCCTTGTCAGCTAGTGTCCTCAATTGCCAACAGTACTATTTGGGTACACTACCACATCTATGTCACCAGAAGTCTAGCACCCTGCACTTATGGCAGGATTCTGGTTTAATATAAAGTTAGTAAGCACCATTAATCTTTTGTAACTCATATTATCCCACTTACACCATAAGCAACTGGGACTCTGCCTGGGACTCTTATATCACCTTAGTGACCACCCAACGCTACTCTTCATGAAGTGCTAGATTACCATTTTTTGACAGTATCTAACAACTTTTGGGCATCATCAGTGGTACAACCTTTTTAGCTGAAGCTGAACTTGCCCCCCCCCATCTTATTCAAGCAGCAGATTAATGGTTGTTGAAAGCTTTTTAGAGATACATTTGAAAAAATCCAATTCTAATTCATGCAATTGCCACATGCTGCACATCACTTCATATTGACAAGTCTGGCCAAGTTTTTCTTCTTTCCACTTACTACTAGGATATTTTCCAAGAATCCTGTGTTTTTTTTTCTTGACTTTGTCTTGCCCTTTTTTCCTGACAAACCTTTTCTATTTATTGCTTGTATCTCTTGCCTTATTTGAGCTGATTCATGCCTCTATCATTGTCAAGTGCCAGCAGCAGCTAGGACTCTGGTGTCTTTATACTTCTGTTATGAGTTATACTATCATCTCAGCATATATCTCTCTATCTTTCATCAGTTTCCCTCATATTGTAGCCAAATACTCATAGTCAGTAGGTGGAGGAATATATATTCAACTGGAGTGGGACAAGTTATAGAAGCTCTTTTGATCAAACCTAGTAGCTTATATGGTATCAAATTTTGCATGCATCTTGTTGCATGGGTTTCAAACATTGGTTGAGTTAGAACATCAGTTTTTGCATCCCTAATGTGAGAGACTAAATACTGCAACTATCACATGCACAACCTAGAGAGGAGATGCAAGTAAAACCAGTCACTCATAGAACTTTCACTTCAATGGCCTTTCTCTAGATGAGTAGTTGCAGTAGTCCCAGAATTAGAGAAAACTTTTCCTGACAACAGCTATAACATTAGTCTAGTGTGATTGCTTTAACTACAAACTATGTTTTTTGTGTATCCTCCACACTTCTCTCACAACATACACTTAACCAAGATGGAACAAGCTATAAAAGCTTTCCTGATTAAACATAGTAGCTTACATGGTATCAAATTTTGCACATATCTTGTTGTGTAAGACTCAACTATTGTATCTATTTTTGATAAAATTTTGCTCTTTTTCTTAAATTTGTGTGCAATTTTTGCAGCTCTATATGTTATCATCATCATTTCTTTTAGAATGAATACAAAAAGAATACTGCAAAAGCTGATTAAAAATGATGATGATATTATTCATTGTATTTTTTTCCTTGATTTTTTACCTACTCAACTCTTTGTAGTTTATTCTTTACTATTTTTTCTATCACTAACAATATGCCTTGTTTTTTGATTATGCTAGTATGATTGCATCTTTTTACTCATCTTTATTTATTAGTCTTGTTTTTTTCAATATTATAATCGACAGACATTGCAATCAAACATATTGGTTGGAATAAAATCATTGCTGCTAAGCTTTCTATAACATTTATATAGTGTAATACTAGCTGCCAAAATGATTGATTTTTTCTATAAATGATCAACAGAAAAAAATGCTTTATCTCAAAAAAAGCATTATTTGCTTTTTCTATCCTGTTTTTTAAAATACATTTTATGTAAAATTTAGGAGAAGAAAAACAAGCTAAGATATAGTATGTTTCCAGCTGAGACTTCCTGAAGTGTGTGACAATGGCAAAGGTGACCGTCATTACTTTGCTATTTGTCATGCAATGTAAAGGGTTTATTATGTAAGGCGCTATAGTGTAGTGGTTATCACTCGGGATTTTGACATTTCTTTCCCGAAACCCAGGTTCGAACCCTGGTAGAGCCTCAGTTGCGTTGTCCCCCTGATCCCCATCTTTTTTTCTGAGGTCAAGCACAAAAGCTTTGATCCATGCCTACAGTCATGATAAGGAACATAATCAACGGTAGACGAGTACATCTGGTAATCAATCGAAGAACGCATCTCCATAAACCATTGAGGGGACCACTAGCAGTACTGGCTCATTTTTATGTTTGTTTATGGAGAACGAGCTCAGACGTTTGCGATGCTACCATCTGCATTCTTGAGCATCTCTGGCTCTGGATCTCGAGTGCTTAGATTTCAGGGACTGATAGCCCCGCGGTGCATACCTTGATCTACGCCAGCCTTGGAGAGATCGTTCTCCGGACGCAGAAGACATCGTAACCCCTGATCACAGCATTTCTAACTCCGCTTGCTGTAACCCTTGCGCCAACAATGCAAGTGCTTTCAGTCTACACTTGCAGACTTGAGAATCTGAGTTTGCTATTATGCGGCAAATCCAAGTCTACCGCTTAATTTCTCAAGTAATCCTTGTGCAACAGTGGGAGTTCATCCTTACAATTGTTGATTTTCCTCAAGATCCATACATTCGAGTTCGCTAGAGTTCTGGTTGCATTTTGCTTTAGCAGAGGCTGTACGGAAAATCGTGGATTGCTGCGACTGCATCTCCTGCTGTCCGAGTTATCACGATTCCACCCCAATACTTTCCGGCGGAAAAAGTTGGACAATTCAGCCATATTTTCCCTCAAATTTTACGTGTGGTAACTTACATAACGAAAACCATTGTCTCTGTGTATCCAAGTAGGAAGCAGGTATAAAGTGATCCACGTTTCCAAACTCTCGTTTTGCGCCTGGTTTATACTCTCATGAATGCATTCGGATTGAGACCCGTGAGCCTCGGATTTTGGTGCGCACAACAATTTTGAGAGGTTCTTGTCTCTCAAGCAATTTCTTAGAAATCGAAATATCTACACAGATGGACTGTGTTTTAGTACATTCACCAGCTGTCCAGGCTCGAAATCCAATCTGCCTAGCAGCTGCCATAGGAGCTTGGTTACTCGCAACTCATCACATTTACGACTTTCCCTGGTCACTGCCCGGTCTGTTCCACTTCGTTATTACGTCTGGTTATACGAGCTTCCCCGTTGTCGATAGATCAAGACAAGTGTAGATGGATACTTCTAATCGGACTTCTATGGCAGCTTTCGCATGAAACATGGCACGCGCCCCGTCGTATAGATACAGCTGATCAATTGGCTGCACTTGACATTCACTCGATTTTTATCGTCGTCCTCCATCCTCTACGCTATTCTGCATGTCGCTATTGTCGCTGCGCCCGTCATTACGATCATTGTGATTCTAGAGTCCCCCTGTACATTGCAAGCAAATCCAACGTAGAGCATGGCAGAGTAGGTTTTTGATCCTTCTATTTCATGCCTGTCGATGATCACGCCTTCATCCAGACGTACCAACATGCAGAGGTTCACTAATGTCCTGGATAAGATCTCAGGGGATGTTCTTGCGACCCCACTAACATAATCCTAAGAACGATCAGCAGTCTTCTCAAGTGCATGCTTAATGAATACTATGACTGGCATTGCGGTAAGACCTCTGCTGTACCAGGTGGAATGCTGTGGGAAAAGGAGAGTCAGTCGATCTTTAGCCCGTCAATAGATCTTTGACCTACTAGGCGGTTGGGGCAAAGTTCATCACTGGCTTTACTCGTGCCTCGGCATTGTTGTAACTCTTTGCGATAAGTGGTGACCCAAGGCTGCCCGATTGCACCTGGCAACACTGAATGTTAGCCTACAGAGGATCGCTCCACAAAACTTCATTCAAGATCGCACTCATGAGGCCGGTCTCGGCTTAGAACGAAAGGCCAGAACAAACAAGAAAGGCATACATAGGGTTGGCGACGGTGGCAGCGACATTATCATCTGCACCGGGTACTCGACCTATATGTAGGTTCTTGCGGCTGGAAGGATTCAAAATATCTGAATCAAATGGAGCAGCGTCTTGACACCAAACATCAACGCGTCTGAGGACTTCCTTCGTTCAAATCGTTGAAGGAGAATCAACTCTTCCCACATCGAGAGAAATTCAGCAAGTAGATATCAGTCCTTAATCTTCCCTGCTGTGCCATAATTTGCTTTTGGTGCGGTTATCCCTACTCAGGCCATGCCTCCTGGCATGATAACAGACAGTATCTGTCATGCTTCCCACTTGAATCGCCGCTGGAGATCGTCAATCCCTTCAGGCACTCGGAAAACGACACTATCCATGTTCAAGGATTTCCTTGGTCATACACCTTGGGATTCGCAAAGACTGGGCTTGCATTCTCTTACGAGTTGAATGTTTCGTGTTGAAAATACATTTACTTATCTTGGTACTTTTTTGGTACGTCATCTGTATAGATCTGTGATTCCTTCGACCTTTTGTAACGAACTTAAGGACAGTGTGTTTTATCAAGGTATGGAATCTCAAGGCGGACGAGACACCTCCGTCTCGTGATGCGCATCTTTTCGACTTGAACGAACGCCTTCACACTCCGGTGATTTTCGCACCGTAAAATTTGCTCCCGAATCTGCCACCTGGTAACCCTGTCATGAAAGCATAATGGTACCACCTCAAGGACTCTGAAGTTTGTGGAACGCATTGTACGTGTCTTAGCTAGTGTACTAAAGGCGGAAGTGAATACTCTTCAAGTGGTAGTTCTTCAACGTTGTATTCTCAACGAAGTTTGCGTTGTTCACTACTCTTAGAAAGATTTACGCATTGTCCTGCTGAGACGCCTGGCACTATAAAGTCTTGCTTGAACTATATTTGATGACAGTATGTCTTGCTGTAATAAGGCGAAGGATGGCGAACAAGAAAAAGAAAGATGGTCGCTGAAAACTCTCACATTCTGAATATATATGCGCCGCTGGCGATAGATATTATCAATGTTGTAGTTAAGTAATGATAATCATGATGCGCATCGATGTTGTTCGCATGCCTTCGAATTGACTACATCGTATCGTCCCGAATGATGTCTCAAGGAGAGCAGGAATCGTCATCCCTAAAGTGGATTCTACACTCTGAGCCATACACCTGTTTCGATACCGTAAGAGTATCAGCAATTTCACTTTCGAGGCTGTATCCAGAGCATTCTGCCGGCATTTCGTATCGTAGATACCGGTGAATATACTAAAGACCAACCCCGCAGCCGCGGTGATTATGTGACTAGGAGTAGACACTTTAACCCGAAGGATCAAGACAGCAATAGGGAGACTAACCTAGTGCGGAAGGAACTCGTATGCCCGCGATCCAATGCTAGGCGGAAGAAGCGGCACGATGACTAGGAGGACGTTCCAGATGAAGAATTTGACGATGACAAACCTGAGCTCAATGAATGGAGGATGCTGATTCCAGGGTGAGATACGCGGATGTATAAAGAAGCCGGCCGAGAAATGCCGCGATTCAGAGCACATGGTAAGGACAAGTCCATTTAAATTCCTGTCATAGGTGGGGGTTACAGGAATACTTGTCTTCTAGAGAGAGTGCGGGCAGAAATGAAGACGAGAAAGATAGAATGCTGTGTAAAAAAGGCTGCAGCCGTTGGTAAAGAAGCGAAGGGAAGAACTCACGCCTGATTTGTTGTATTACCGGATACAAGGCTGGAATCACCTTGCGCATGGGATGGAGTAGCAAGTACCTTGCCAAGGACTAATATGGCGACGACGACACTTAGTATATATGTATTCGCAGCTAATGAATGGAGATCAATCAACGAAAGCCAAAAAGATGATATAGAAATAGAATTTCTACCCGTGCTATTTGCCGGTCCGAAGAGAGGGAATCCAGAAGAGTGCCTTGAACGGCGAAAAGGTATCATAATGAGCATGATTGTAAAACAATCTTTCTACGGACACGACAATCCTGCTTCAGGAGTCCCATTTGGCAACAACAGCAAATTATTTGATGTTAACCATAAGATAAGTCAATGAATGTAGCCCGGGCCAACGGTTCCGCACATTTTATTGTCCGCATAGGACCACGTACTTGTCCAGCTCTTGGCTGACGTACATGTATCCGTCTAAAGACGTTTCAAGACCTGAGATCGATACAATCTTACCATAAGGCTGAAAAAACCGGTCACTTTACCGGATGAGATAGTTGTGCGCTACCCCTCCCAGAGAGTTCGACCAGAGAAGTCGTCAGGGGTCGTACTCGGAGTCGATGGAGAATCCAGGAACGCTTAGAAGGCGGAACATGCCCGTGGTAGCAATTGCCCGTAGTACTTCGAGAGACCGAAGATGTTATTGAGTCATTAACCGAAAGAAGGCATGCTGATAACCGCATGAGCTAGGAAGCAAAATACCAAGCAATAACGGCGATGCCTCAAATGGCGAATCACAGGGCTCAGCAGAGCATACGAGACATCTCGAACATTAACAGATTGTGTACGCATTTAGCGAAAGTACTGATCCAGTAAACCAGAACTAAGCCTGTGCTGGAGGTAACCATCAGATTTTGGAATATAACTGAGGACCTACGACATGTAAGGAACGGTAGGCGGCGAACATATCCCCAGAAACAGGAAGACCTAGACTTCTTGAACTTGTAGTAATTTCTCTTCCCCTATCCCTCGAACAGTATGTCAAAACAAGCTACAGTGCCAAAAGAGTACCTGCGACCAACTTGAAAGAAAGAGATGACGATGCTACAGCCACAGCGTAAAACGACACTTGAGGGTCGCATAAACTCCGAAAAGATAGTCCGGCGCTAGTTCATATATTGAAGTTGAAGTGAGGAACGCGGCGCCGTAATATCTGTGCCCACTCGAAGTGACCATGGTTCAGAGTGGTGACAAACATAGTTGTGAATGATCTGCTACTTCACACCACGTAATGTTGGATCCAGGTAGATGTGTCTTGATGCGATTGTAAATACTCAAGTACTGACCATTTTAAAGATAAGATGAAGCTCGGATTGCTTGGAAGTTCGATCGTCGGTGTATGTTGGCCCTGAATTTTCTGCACACCTAGTTGTTGTGGTGCAAACAGACGAGATCAATTGCAATAGCTCATACTGAGCTACCTGAGCTATAGGACTCGACTATGGATAGTCCATCTTGTGAGCCTATTTACACACGTTGCATCTATGTATTCGTGATTATGGAAGACAGGCACGTCACAGAAAGGAAAGCGAAGGTCAACCCTGCCAAGCAACTGAAAGTAGGTCGTCGTCATGGCACTAAGGGCCACAGTCATTTATACTTGCTGATGCCAACGATTCTGGTTCGGAAGATTGTGATAATTAAACTTCCTACGCAACATGAGCCACATTCGCTTTGAATTCACTGTTCTTTTAGTAGGTATAATACAACAAACAGTTCGTTGAGGTCCATTATGTCCTTTAAACGGTTCCAGACTTGGCGATAGTGATCTTCTTCGAGGTCGTTCCAGAAGCAGATCCACACTTCTCAATCGCTTTAACAATCTCCATACCCTCGACGACCTCACCTTCAGAAGGAAGACAGCGATCAGAAATACTGTATTTACAATGTAAACAAGACTGACCGAAGACGACATGGGCACCGTCGAGCCAAGAAGTCACGACAGTGGTAATGAAGAATTGGGAGCCGTTGGTGTTCTTTCCAGCATTAGCCATGGAGAGAAGACCAGGTTTGGTGTGCTTGAGCTGGAAGTTCTCATCTGATCACAGATCATGAGACGACAAATCGATAAGATCAGATTAAAAGTTGTACCGGCAAATTTCTCTCCGTAGATCGATTTTCCACCGGTACCATTGCCCTTGGTGAAGTCACCTCCCTGAAGCATGAAATTGGGAATGACACGGTGGAAGGAGGATCCAGCATAGCCAAAGCCGTGCTCGCCAGTCGCGAGCTCACGGAAGTTCTTCGCCGTCCTGGGAACGACGTCGTCAAAGAGCTTGAAGACGATGCGGCCAGCGGGCGAATCGTTGATTGTGATATCGAACTAGATTATTGATTAGGACGGAAGTTCCTGGCCAATAATCCAGTATATGGATGGCTTACGAATACGTTAGCCATGGTGAAGGTGAGAAGAGTGGTGTAAAGCGGTGTATGGCCCCAACGATGATGTTATCTCTATTTCAAGAGATCCGGCGATTACCGATTCTCCATCTCAATCTCGGGAAAAATATATTTTCTCTTCTACTATGAACATATACTTCAATCTCAATTGCAGTGTATACAATTGCTGAGTTGTAATTCTCAATCTTAAGCATCCTATCGTATGTAATACAAATTGTTCAGGATGTATTGGCATTAAGCACTTCAGACAGTTCCAGACTTGGCAATGGTGACCTTTTTCGACAGCTTGCCAGACGCAGATCCCATTTTCTCAATCTTTTTAACAAGATCCATACCCTCAACGACCTCACCTACAAAAGACAAAAACATAAGGAAATTAATTTCACAGATATATCAACAGGTCATCCTTACCGAAAACGACATGAGCACCATCGAGCCAGGATGTCTTGACGGTGGTGATGAAGAACTGGGAGCCATTGGTGTTCTTACCAGCGTTGGCCATCGAGAGGATACCAGGGCCAGTGTGCTTCTTGGTGAAGTTCTCATCTGATCGCAATACAATCAGATCGATATATCTCAGGATTTGATGAGGCCTACCAGCAAACTTCTCTCCATAGATCGATTTACCACCGGTACCATTGCCCTTGGTAAAGTCACCTCCCTGGAGCATGAAGTCGGGGATGACACGGTGGAAGGAGGATCCAGCATAACCGAAGCCGTGCTCGCCAGTCGCGAGCTCACGGAAGTTCTTCGCCGTCTTCGGTACAACATCATCGTAAAGCTTCATGACGATGCGTCCAGAGGGCTCATCGTTGATCGTGATATCGAACTATAAGAGATGTAGAAGACATCAAGTAGATTTGAGGAATGACCTTACAAATACGTTAGACATGGCGAAAGCGGGAAAGAGTTGTCAAAAGATGCACCTGATTGGCGGAGGCAATAAAAAGGAAATGACATAGTTGCTTACAAATCTTTTGATGGATCAACAAATCGGCGACTAGTATGTATCCCGTTCCCTTGATCAAGTTTTATAGCCAAAATGACAAGAATTGCACAAACTTCTGTTTATGTTGACTTCAAGTAGATAATCACAACGGAAACATAATATACTCATATACTAGACAGTCCCACATTCGGCGATTATGATCTGCGCTTTAGGTTTACCTTCTGGTGTTCCTAATGCTTCGATGCGCTCCACAAGTTCCATATTCTCGATGACTTCACCTGTAGTAGGTCGATGAATATCTCAGTCTCCACAAAAGTCTATTAGAAAGTCTAAAAAGTCTTACCAAAAACGACATGAGACCCGTCAAGCCATTTGGTAGCGATGGTAGTAATTATAAACTCTGAGCCGTTAACATCCTTTCCCGCACTGGCCATAGAGAGGAGGCCGGGCTTGGTATGTTTCAGCTCAAAGTTCTCGTCTGTTTCACGTATCCGAGCGTAAATAACACGTAGATATCCAACGGGGAAAAAAAGCAGCCTACCTGGAAACTTGCCTCCATAGATAGATTTCCCATCTGGGACTTTACCGCCTTGGATGAGGAAACCTGGAATAATGCGATATAACGCGCAATCCTTATACCCAAACCCATGTTCGCCGGTCGCCAGCTCACGAAAATTCCGCGCGGTCTTTGGAACGACGTCGTCATATAGCTTCATGACAATTCGCCCGGCGGGCTTGTCGTCGATGACGATATCAAACTAATGACGAGCATGAAGGAAAAAAAAATTCTGGAAGAAAAGAAAAGAAACGTACAAAGACGTCAGCCATTGTGAAGTAGGTGCAAGTACAGAGGTGGGTTCAGATGGAATTCAACTTTAGCTTTTAAGGAGGAAGACTCTTATCATCTCAGCAGATGGCACATGGGGACAATAGAATAGGTACGACTGCAGAGATCATATGCATCCGGCATTCGGATCAGGCAAATATCGCGGCCCTATGTGGTATGAAACGCCAGTTGGGCTCAAGACAATATATCCCTTGCCTTGAGTACTCTAAAAGTTGCTGATGGGCCACAGGCGTTAAGTTAGCAACCATGTGATGTATTGTTGTAATTTCTCCAAGCGAGGCCTGAAACGACAAAAGGTTTTGATGCGTTACGAGTGCAAGGTCCCGCAGCACAATGTCCTTGTCTGCGGAATCACTCCTGAGTATAGGCAAAGGATGGCTGAGCGAGAATGAAGACTTGTTCTTGATTCAGTCGACACCAGACTTGGAAAGCAAGGAATCGGAATCATCGATCCGATACGTTGGCGACCTTTTACTTTCTCGGGGCTATTGAGTTTCAAGTTCGTGATGCCAACAGGGGTTCAAACGCCATGGCTTCGCGTAGAAGATAACGACGAAGAAAAAAAATAAAAAAGTGAGGAACACTCGTGATAGGTCATCCGCCAGCACAGCATGGCGGTCTGGAGGTAGAAAGGAGAGGGCAGGTCATCATAGATGGTACCTTGTCATAAGCAACTAACATGAAACAAAAGTCATAAATACTCCGAATGATCATGAGACGTCTTTCTCGAGAAATCGCGAGACAAACTCTCATGCGCCCTGGCGGCGTTCTGCTCATGGACCCGGGCCATGACCACTGAATGTGCCCTCCATGGTTTCAGACCAGGCACAAACAGTTCCTCCATTCGTTCGAGGGGGACTTGCTTTGTTTCCGGTAGGATGCACTGTAAGAAATCAGATGACTAGAAACGCGAGCGCAGCGATGTGGAGCGTGCTTACGAATACATAGAGAACAGATAGCATCATCAGGGAGGCGAAGAAGATGTACACGCCGTAACCCATAGCGAGGAACATCTGCGGTGTGAACCGCGCGATGAGGAAACTACAGGGAAGAGCCGGGGCGTTCCGTCAGAGCATCCTGCCGCATGAAATCGAGACTCCTCACCCATATAACCAATTTGACGCAGCCATGCACGCTTGCGTAAAGGTCCGAACATGTTGGGGGAAGAACTCAGCCCCAACGACCCAGGGGGTGCCATTCCATGTTGGTGAATAGAATATAGTCCAGATGTAGAAGAAAGCAACTGTCAGTTCAAATCCGTCAATAATCAAACCTCGTGTCACTTCATCACGGGAGGGACTATTCACCGGCGCTACGCCCTCCAGCACTCAATGCGACAGAGCCATTAGTGACAGTCGTCACAGGCTTCGAGATCGCGATGTACGCCCCAATATAATACATAGAGATCCCACCGCCGATAGAACCGACAATCAGCAGGTAACGGCGTCCTAATGTGTCCACCAGATAAAGGAGCCAGATGAGGGAACCAACGAGCTTAACTAGCAAAGGCCTGCTTAGATCAAACTTGTCAGGGCCGAGGTGGCACAGAAGCTCACTGATGCCGTAGACTCCGGTAGTCAGGAGTGCAGTATTGGTCCCTGTTATCCCGATCGAATTGAAGATAGTCGGGCTGCGAAATTCTAGTAGGGAATCAGCTGCAACACGAATGTGAAAGGCCAACATACGAGTAATAGTTTATCGCGTTGATGCCAGTTGCATTCTGCCAGGCGAAGAGGCTGGAGCCGATGAGCAGGCGTTTAGTTAGCATGTTATTTGTCAAGACGTTCCTCAAAGGACCGAAGAACCCTGCTCCGACGAGACCGCGTTCGTGTGCGATAGTCCGTTCGATGGATTCGTACTCCTCGACGACATAAGGGTGATCATCCGGTAGACTTCGGAGGTAGGAAAGGTTCTTCAAGGCTTGGGTATTACGATCGCGCGAGACGAGCCAACGAGGGGACTCTGTAAGGAACCAAGTTCCGATGAACAACAGCCCACCAGGCTTTCGACGTCGGTCTCCGGTTAGCTACATACCCAGATTCTTCTGAATCACGGGACTTACGATAAACTGTACCGCGAACGCTATCAACCATTGAGGGCGACCGGGCGGGACGTGGATGCTGACGCCATAGTTGATCCAGAAGCCTCGAAGGCGGTTAGGAGCGCGTGGATAATGATCACGCGAAGGGCATACCCACAACACCACCTATCTGCCAACAGAGCTCGTAAAGACCGATTAATCTACCTCGTATTGCTGGAGGCGAGATTTCGGCCACGTAGATAGGCTGTGTGAGCAACTAAGAACACACAGACATGCTCCGCAAACGGGAAGCGTCCGCTTACTGCCAAGTTCGACGCAGCACCAATCGCAAGTCCTACGATGACCCGGCCGGCGTAGATAATCCCCAAGCCAGTATGTGATCTGCCAAGGTGTCAATTCTTGGACGTAGAGCGCATAATTGACTTGTACCCACGAAGCAACGACTTGAAGGATGACTCCTATGCAGAACACGATGGCAGACACCAGCAATCCCACCTTACGGCCGTAGAAGAAGCCGAGAGGGTAGCCAAAGATAGAGCCAAAGAAGGAGCTGCGATACTGTGAATGGCTAAACTTGCAGAGGTAAACACAAGCCCATACCCGGCTTGATACAGCGAAACTATGTTCGCCGAGATGAGGGCGAATTTACTAGAAGAGATCTTGTCGAGTCCGAACTCGGCCTTGAAGCTGGGGAGTGCTATAGAGGTTCCTATAAAGGCAGCATCATACCTAGGAGTCGGTGTCAGTCCAGAGTAAGAACAGTTGTCGATCACTGACCCGATCATGACTGCTGCGAAAGCTGAGATCATGGCTGCAGAGTACACCCTCCAGTTGTACACGTCCTTTGGCGTGGGCCGGTCTTCGACACGAGAGAAGTGCCCCATGATGGTGACAACTCGCTCGCAGTGTGGATGAGCAAGCGACGCGTAGCCCCAGGATCCTGTAAATATTTTGCTGCATGCTGCTATGGGATGCTATTAGTGGGTTTCCAAGGTCGGCTGACCATTTTGTCAGGAAAATATCCAAGTGACCAGCGTGGAGAACCAAACATGATTGGAGGTTCGGACGATTCGGCGATCTGATTAGTTCTCATCTCATGGACGCGACTCTCACAATGCAGAATGTTTTTTCTGTGTGGACAGTGACACTCACATCGTAAATATTCTCGAGACAGAGTACTAATGACATCGTCGTATTCACCACCAGCTGGGAAGAAGTTCTATCTCTTCGGTTATCCCATTGCCCACTCTGTCGCACCTACGTTGCACAATCACTCTTTCACTCACTGGCCAGATGGGCGTGCACAGCCGAACACGTATGAAATATGGTCAACAAGCCAAGTCACGACCGCATTGCTCCAAATTCTATCCAGCAATGACTGCGGAGGCGCGGCGTCAGTCATTCCTCAAATCGAATCCCTGACTCAGACTGCATGCTCACGCGCGGCACCAAAGGGTGACCATGCCTATAAAGGCCGCGATTATACCCCATCTCGACGAGGTATCGCCTGAAAGCCGCATCACGGGTGCCTGCAACACCATCGTCAAGGTCCCAGCCGGTGGCGGGCACAAACTCGTGGGCCAGAACACGGACAGTAAGTCATACAATCTCCCCTCCTAGACTCGTCGAATGGCCCACACGTACAGTCCTTGGTGTGCGAAACACTCTTCTACGTGCACTCCGATCGCAGTTTCCGGCCAGGATAATCTCTCCCGAAGCTTCGTACCCGGCCCAAACCGGTGCCGGTGTCATTATTGGAGGTGGAGCAACGACCCGATCCGCTGCGTATGCCCTGACGCTCCTTGGCCTCAGCCCGCTGTTCCTCGTGAATCGCGATCCAGCAGAGGTCGAAGCCGTGCAATTGTCGCTCTCGCATTTGACCATCATCCATCTCAAGAACTCGGAGGATGCGGAAAGGCACCTCGGTCAGCGAGAATTTCCAGCTGTCCTCATGGTAGTTGGCGCCATCCGTGAGCTCTGTCTTCGGTTGTGTTCCCACCTCGAAGCTCACGTCGGATGCGGTTAGCGGCAACTGCTCCCGCCACACCGCAGGAACGGGGGGTATACTCGACAGTCTCCACGATTCTTACTATACCGTACGTCAAGCCAGCACAAATCGACGAAAGCCTACCTATACCCGAGCGGCGAATATTCCTGGAAATGGCCGTAAGTCGTCCCATCGATATCCATTCTCGTTCGGGTTCTGACTGTACCCCCTTCAGTACAAGCCGCGTGTGACACCGATGCTCCGTGTCGCGCTAGCCCACGGTTGGCACGGGATCGACGGTATACAAGTCAGTCCCCCCTCTACCGCTCGACATCATGTACTTGATATTGATGTTTACATCACACCTTGCGCGTGATCAGGCTACGATAGAACAAGGACTGGCCCAACAGCGCATGTGGTACCTGTCCGACCCCTCCCTGCGCGCGGGCAGCGACCAAAGTGTTTTTGACACTGCAATGGAAGTTTCGACGAGGAAGCTTGGGGAAAGCATGTCTGACGTTGTGTATCCCGGCGTTGAAGTGGACAGGGCGTCACGATGATGAACGCCGCCGGTATTTATTTTGACTACCTGCCAGTGTCTCGTAGGACGTACGCACTTTTCTGGTGTGTCTCGTTACTTCGATAGTACCCAATACCTCACCCGCCCTTGATGAGCGGATGCGATTGCCGCGATTCTTTAACGCCACATGTCCAGTAGACAATTTCTGCGCGGTGGTTCGTCAGCGCTCAGCGCTGCCGGTGATTATTGTTTTGGATACCACGTGAACTTGGGGTTCACATGATGGGTCCTTGAGCGGCGGACAGTGCAGGCCTACATTGCATCTGTTGGAACTTGCATAACCTTATTATTTACGCCAACGATCTTGCGCGTAGAAGAAGATCTGCGTACAATATCTATTCCTTGAACTCCGGAACACATTTACGCAAAAGTCCTCAGCCACGACGTCAGGTGCCTCGTCTGGATCCAGGCATTGTCCGATAGAGAGAAGAAGGTAAACGATCTCGCGCCGGCAATCAGACAGGACCAAAAACGGGACATCTACACACAAGGACGAGCAGACGAAATCCACCACCTCGTGGTCCCAAGTGACTACATAACTAATGACCTGACTTGCACGGCTATGCATAATGCACACGTACCGCGTTTTCCCAAGGAGGGAACTCGAAAGGTACATCATATGCGGTGGCGCTGTGAGATTGAGATTTCCCCCCTTGCTTCCCGCGCTCGTTCCTGCTTTTCTCGAACGAACTTGGTAGATCAATACCAACGAAATGCAAGCAAGCCCCTGTGGGTTGATCAGAACAGAGCGCTCGACTCTTGAGCACCCGTTCCCTCGGTTCCGCACAATCGCACAGCTCAGGGCTCTTTGGGTAAGTACGAAGTACGAGGTATTATTCGCGCAATGGTTCCTAGCATACATATATTGCGGTTCGCAAGTGACTAATGTGGTAATCTTCTGGTGTATCTGGATGTATCTCGTCGCCCCTGACCGCGCGGATTGCCACCTTGGTGCCTGTGTTTCTTTCATCGTGATGGGCGCTCGAGCGCACGCTTTGCTTATCCGAATCGGAGCATTGTTGAGTTTTCCCCGGTCAGGCGTAGGCGTAGTTTGTCCAATATGATTTGTTCGCCATCGGCGCCGTACACGTTCCAACTTTCGTTGCTTGATGGGCGCCAAGTCTTCCACTGCACGGTCTAGTGACGCGCATGTCACAGCACGGGACCGGCGTGACGACTCGTGTCCATTCCTTCTCCAAAACAATGAGTCTCCACGTCCCGTCCACGCCCTCTACGACGACTCCGCTCAAAGCCGCCCACGCAGGCCCGAGCTACCGGCCCCTCAACTCCTCCCCGCTCGCACGCAAGCGCAGGTCCCACACCCCGAGCTCCCCAGACGCCTCCCCCGTCGTCGCGCGGCGCCGCCTCCAGTTCAAGTCGCGCGCACCCTGCACGCCCGCGCCGCTGTCCTCGTCCTCCTCCGCGCGGGCGCGCGCGCGCGCACTCTGCTCGAGCGGAGGCTCGGTGTTCGAAGGGGACGCCGTCCCCCCCGCGCTGGACGCGCAAAAGGCGTTTTTGAGAGAAAAGTTCAAGGCGAGGTGTTTTGAGCGGGCGGTGCGGGCGCGCGAGCGGGCGGTGGGGGGGAAGCGGTACGTGAGCGGGCCGAGCAGTGATGGGTTCGATGAGGTTATGGATGGCGACGAGGACGAGGACGACGATGCGATCATGGCGGACGAGGTGAGATGTCGTCGAGAGTCCTTGCGCGGGTGTTGGTCACACTTTCTCTTTTCCTTTGGTTGTAGCTGTTTCGGAGGATAGTGAGCCACTCGAACCGCAAGGCGCTCCATGCGTACCGTCGGTCTTACGCCGACGAGGTTGGCTCGTCGTTCGACCCGGACCTGGAGGATCCAGAAGAATGGGAAAACGACTTGCTTGGTACGTACCCATGTTCGTTGCTGTTCACGTTAGTTGCTGATTCTGATGTAGCTCCGGGGCGTGGGCACGGGGCCCGATTAGCTATCGACGCAGAAGAGCCGACGCCCGGTGACTTGTGCGACGAAGAATTGGAAGCGTACGCTGAAGAACATGCCAGAAGTACCGCTTTGGCGGACTTTGAAGACCTTGCGCATGAGGATCTCTTTAGTCTCAGCGACGTGGAGGGGCTCGACGCCGACGAGGATGTGGACATGCACTGACACATAGACCGAACGCTCTCTTTTTTTGTGTGTGTATTTTGTAGCTCTTGGAACCCATGTATGTGTATTCTTGCCAACAGAAGCCGGCAAATAAAATCAGAGTCTGCGCTTGAATGGCTCTATAGCTAAGTCTATTCGCATCTCGCGTCTAAAGCTACGTGGAAAGCCTGCTTTGGCGGGGAAATGGCCGACGTCGTCTCGATGGTCTCGTCCTCATCAAATCAATCAATTTATTTTTTGTGAAACAGTGTTGGCCCGCCGAGGCCGCGTCGTGCTCCTCTAGTGCTCGCCTTCCTCACATGAAAAGCCGACTTGCGAGCGACCCTCGTCGGGTATGGGCCGCCCAGACCCCGCCGCTCACCTGGCAGAAAAGCCATGCATCGTTGATCCTCCCTCGACAGCAGAGCGCACACCAATCTTTGACATCATCTATCTGAGAAACTGGATTTTCTCCGTGGTAGCGCAAGACGCGTCAAGGCTGGCACTGAAAATGATCTCCATTGAAAAAAGTGAAAAGGAAACCTGTTATACCACTTCCCCAAGAAATACATATATAAGCATTTTCAGCTGGAAAAAAGGTTGCATTTTGTTGAATGAAAGATACTACCTTTTGATCATTCTTTTCTGAGAATGCTGGTTCACCATCAAGGCAGCATGTTTGGAAAAAGGATGGTGAAAAGGTAGTATTTTTTATTGGAAAAATGTAAACATTTATCTAATCTTTCTTGGAGAATGTACAACAGGCTTCTTTCGCACTTTATCAATGGAACACTTTCCAGTTCCAGCAGTATATGATCTCTGCACCACACAAGCTCGGGCCAAACAACCCCGAGATGTGGGGGGTTCCATACAACTTGGCATGCATACTCAAGTGTTCTTTCACATTACGTATCCCTATGCTTTCCTCTTCCTTGGAACCCACGTAAGGTTCACTTGTGCCGAGACGCCTTTCTGGGCTGGTGCCCAACTTGGGCATAGCACGGGACGCCCACAAATCAAGGCTAGCGGTTGATCACGCTCTTCTACTTCCACTCCACCCACCGAACCGACCTCGCCTCAGGGATCGACGCGCCGCTCTCGATTCATTATTCTTATTTTCTGTGGAATCACTATTACACCGATGTTGACCCGCCGCGGCCGCGTCGTGCTCCCCATCGCGCTCATCGCGGCGCTCGCGCTCCTCACATGGAACGCCGACCTCCTGCGAGCGGCGCTCGCCGCGCACGCGCCGTCGCTGCGCACAGCCCCCGCAGACGCACTCGAGCCCGATGCCAATACCATCACCCCCGCACCCGATGCCATCGCCCCCGCCGCCCCCGCCGCCGATCCAGATATCGTCGATCAGCCATTGACGCCGATCGGGCCGTACACGGTTATACCGGACGGCGCGCACACGCCGGGGTTCACGCTCTTTGAGAACATCTACCTGCGCAGGGGGGTTTTGTATGTCGTTGCGCGGGACGCGGGGGTGTTTCCGCCGGTTGCGGATATGATCTCTGCGCCGTACGCGCTTGGGCCTGATGTCGATACCACCCCGACGAGCCAGGTGAGCAAATCCACTATTCGTGTGGGGGAGTGGAGGTGTCGTTTAAACTACTGCTCGTGTCCCCGTGCTTGCTGATGGCTGATGCACACGTCTGTCGGGGGTAGGAAATGCAGTTCCTGCGCGCGGACGAGGTGGAGAGTGTGCTCGGGAGGCACGCGATACGTATCGAGGGCTTGTCGGTCGTCGTGTATGACCCTCCGCAGTTCATGACCGTATGTCGGATTCCCTTCCCCCCATCCAGCGAACCTGACGCTTGTTTTTGTTTTGTAGCACCTGTACCACTGGTGGGGCGAGATCATTCTCGGCGCCTGGCGGATCCTATCGTTCGAGGGTGGAAAGACTAACCAGCTCCCGATGCCGAGACGCTTTTTGTTGCCGGTGGGTATCCCCAACTTGGTTTAGCGCGAGCACTAATTGCCCTTCCTCTTCCTCTTCCTTCCTCTGCCTTGCCCCCCCTCCCCCCCCGGCCGCGCGCAGTTCTCCGCCAAGGGAGCATTCCGGGACCCAGCGGGGGTCGACGCGCCGCTGATGCGCGCCGCATGGCCGGGCGCGCAGATCGAAGAGGCGGACTGGTGGGCGGACCTCATCGCCCTGGACGCCACCGCCGTGTTCGACCGCGTCATGCTCGTCAACCGGCCCGCCACGCATCGACAGTACGTTGTGTGTTGTGTCGTTACCCCCCGCGTCGTGCTGACTCGCTCGCCTTGCCTTGCCTTGCAGCCCGCTGGGCAGCCGGTGGAACAAGATGATCGCGGGGACGATGGACGTACCCGCGCCCGACGGGTTCTGGGAGCCGCTGCGGAGGACGATCGTCGCTAACCTCCTGGGGCACGACGGCGGCGCGGGGGAGGCGCCGGC
This sequence comes from Termitomyces sp. T108, assembly GCA_017657275.1. NCBI lineage: Eukaryota > Fungi > Basidiomycota > Agaricomycetes > Agaricales > Lyophyllaceae > Termitomyces > Termitomyces sp. T108. Next base: position 16,675 of record JAGGAU010000099.1, on the reverse strand, counting down.
GCCCCCGCCGCGGCCGCTGGTGACATACGTGTCGCGGCAGCGCGCCAACTCGCGCCGGCTGCGTGTGGAGGACCACGAGGCGCTCGTGCGCGCGCTGCGGGGTCTCGAGGAGGCGGGCGTGTGTGTGTTTCGCGAGGCCCGCATGGAAGAGATGAGCTTGAAGGAACAGGTTGAGCTTGCGGCGAGAAGTACGGTTAGTTTCTGGCTTCTTTTTATTTTATTTTCGTGATTTGCTTTGCTATCTACTTTTTCTACTTTGGCTTTGGGTTTGGGTTTTGACTCGTTGGAGGGGTGGGAAGAAGTTTGGAGTGGTCGTTCTTTTTCTTCTTGCTTGCTTTCGGCGCGCGCTTCGTTGACCCGGTGGTGCAGATTATCATCGGCGTTCATGGTAATGGCCTGACTGTGAGTGTCGTGCCAAGTCCCCCCTGCCGTGGCTGACGTGGGGCCAGCACCAGCTGTGGATGCCAGCCTCGTACCGTTCAGCCGTCTTTGAGATCTTTGACCCGGAAGGTGGGCTCAGGGGCGATTCCCACCTCGGTCGGCTGACATCCCTCCCAGGATATTTCTTCGACTACGAGATGCTTGCGCGGAACATGGGACATCGGGTCCGTCCATTCCGGTGTTGGCGTCTGCGAACTGACGCGCGTTGTGTAGCACTATGCTGTATGGAACGACCGGCTCGTGACGTACCCGAAGGGAACCTACCATGACGTGCGTTGCCAGATTGCGTTCTGGTGCGGGCTGATTGATTGCCTTGACAGGGCATTAATTCTGGCGAGCACTTTCACGGGAGTGAGTGTGGGTTTTGGTTTGTAGAGATGCATTAACTGGGTGTCTTTTGACAGAGAATATCCCGGTGGATGCGGGGGCGCTGGCTCAGGCGGTGAAGGAGCGTCTTGCAGAGGTGGCGCCGTGACAGTTTATTTTTCTACTACGTAGCTTCTTGTTATACATGTACCTGCCATTTGGACGTACTGATCGTAAGAGACCGCGCATTCTCCGCAGATCTGGGCTTAGCCGTGCCTCGAGCTTCGTTTCCCGCCACAAATGCAGGCATCTGCACATCGCGATTGCAACTCGGGTGCCCTGGCTCGCGAGGGGCGCCGGATAGCCCCAGAAGGAAGGATGGGGAGGACGCTTCTGGCTCTGGCGAGGACGGGCGACCCGCCTTAATCGCAGCGCTAACTCCTCGGCCTCTGCTATTATATAAGCCCACGTCTGTCGCTGTCCGCCCTGTCCCTCATGTTCTCCTTTTTCGCCAGCACTCACAGGGATGCCTGGTATGTCGCCCGCCTTTGTTTTTTGCCGTCCTCACCGTGCACAGCGCGCGCAAGCAGGCCGACCGCCAGGCTGCCCTCGACGCCCTCCCTCCTGTCTACTCGACCCCGCTGTCCCCGGCCGAGCAGAAGCTGCACGCGCTCTCCCTCGCCGACCTCGTCGCAGAGTGCAAGGCCGGCCAGCTCGCGCCGGCAGACATCATGGCCGCCTACGCAAAAAAGGCCGTCGCTGCACACGCTGCGACGAACTGTGTGACGGACATCATGTTCGACGAGGCCCTGCGCATCCCCGCGGTCGCCGACTGGCCGCACAACGCCGACTTCGACTCGACCCGTGACCGTTCGCTGCTCGGCGTCCCGGTCAGCATCAAAGGCAAGTCCGTCCCTGCCGAGAACCAAACAACGCCAACCAACCACAGACACGATCGACATCGCCGGGCACGACACGACCATCGGCTTCTCGCGCAACGTCGGCCGTCCCGCCGCGTCCTCGTCCGCCGCCGTCCGCCTCCTCCAGGACGCCGGCGCCCTCGTCCTCGCCAAGACCGCCGTCCCCACCGGTCTCCTCGCCCTCGAGACCACCTCGCACGTCTACGGCCGCACCGCGAACCCGTACAAGCCCACGCACACCCCGGGCGCGTCCACCGGCGGCGGCGCCGCCCTCGTCGCGTGCGGGGGCAGCAAGATCGAGATCGGCACCGACCTCGCGGGCAGCGTGCGGCTCCCCGCGCACTTTTGTGGCGTCTGGAGCCTCAAGGGCAGTGCGGGGCGCTTCCCCACCTGGGGCAACCAGTCGTCCATGGAGGGCCTGGAGGCCATCCCCCTGGTGTCGTCCCCGCTCGCCGGCAGTCTCGAGGATCTGGACGAGTTTTGGAAGCGCGTCGTCATGGCTAGACCGTGGGAGTATGACCATACCGTGCGTGTTGTTGTCCCGCTCTGGATGGCGATTGACGTTGTATAGTGCCATCCGATTCCGTGGAGAACCGTGGATCTTCGCGAGGACGGGAGGAAACTAAAGTGGGGCATCATGTTAGAATGCGGTGAGCGGCGTTCGTTGCTTGTTCCCTCGCTTCGCTGAGAATGGTCCCAGGCGCGGTTCCAGTCACGCCCGCGTGCAAGCGCGCGCTGTCGATGGTCGCTACCGCGCTCAGAAAGCAGGGCCACGAGGTCGTCGAATTGTTCGTCTTGCCCCACATCACGGATGCCTATTAACACTCGCCCTAGCACCCCCCCAGATCTCGAACACGGCCTCAACATCGCGTACCAGCTCCTCTTCAGCGACGGAGGTGCGTTCTCATCCACATCCAACACATAGCATAGACACCCACCGCCCCACGTACGCAGGCGAGCAAATCCGCGCCCTCCTCTCGCCGGGGGAAACGCTCAACAAGGCCTCCTCCTCCGTGTTCGACCTCCTCGCGCTCCCGCGGTGCGCGAAGCTCCTCCTCGCGTACCTCGCGCGCAAGGCGGACCCCGCCACGGCGGCGCTCCTGCGCATCATGCACGCCAAGTCCGTGCCGGAGCTCCGCGCGCTCACCGCGCAGCGCGACGCGTACCGCGCGCAGTGGCACGCGAGCTGGGTGGAGAAGGGGCTCGACTTCGTGCTCACGGTCCCGCATCCGTTCCCCGCGTTCAGGCATGGCGAGTCGGAGAAGGTGAATCTGATGACTGCGGGGTTCACGACGGTTTTTAGCCTTGTGAGTGGCCGTCCCGGGGACCACTGGATTTGTTTCTTTTTTTTTGTTTCTGATTCTCGAACGACGCAGCTGGATTACACGGCGGGGGTTTTGCCCGTGACGTTTGTCGACAAGGACCTCGACCGGCTCCCGGACGACTTTAGGGCGGCGTCGCTCACGGCGTCCCTCGCGTACGCGGCGTACGACGCGGAGGGGATGCACGGGCTGCCGCTTGGTGTGCAGGTCGTCGGGCGGAGGCTCGAGGAGGAGAGGGTCCTCGAGGGGATGAAGATCGTGCAGGACGCGTTGAGGTTGCTGGGCGTTGTGTTTGTGAACCAGGTCGCGGTCGGGGTCGCGGGGTGAGGCGGGGGTTGTGGGTTTTTGGCTGGTTTTTGCTTTGGTTGAGGACTTTTTCGTGGTATGTTATTTTATTGCTTATTATCTTTATGCTCGCATCCATCGTATCGTATCGTATCGTCTCTTGTACCATTACCATTACCGTTGCTTTCCATCCATCCATCGATCGCGCCCGACGACGTGTATGTACCATTAGCTACAGGACGCTTCCCGCCCCCTACTTTTGTCTTGGTCGTATACCCTCCCCGCATGATATAATATATACTCAACACGCACTTTGATACTGTCTTTGTTTGCTTTTTTTCTTGGTCGTCCTGCCCCCGCCCCTGCCCCTATATACGTCTCGATTCGGCAGGAGCAGAGCCGCAGTAGGAGGGTGAGCGTTGTGTCGCTCGATATACTGACTGCTTCAATCTGTGCTTGCTTGCTTGATTCGAGGAACATGACACACCAGATAGATCGGACGCCCATCTTTCACACTTGGGAGGGAGATCCAGATCCGGGCTGCCCCTCTCCGCACCTATCTCTATCCTGTCGAGCCATCGAAGGCGTAATGGCAGGCCGGGGCATCGGCGTGTAATCTAACACTCGATCGCCCACCGCGTGAGCGTGAGCGTGGTCATGGGACCGAGGGGAAAAGGAGATGGGATGCGGACAGGGGGGTATGACGGGATGGGTGGCTCGGGAGGCGTAGACCCGGATAAATTGTGTGTGATACGAGCTTTGCCTGTCAGTCGAAGGAACAGAACGAGATGGGGTGGCACTGCGCCAACTATGTAAGAATGGATACGTTTTGATTGATTGATACGACGCGCGCTCTGGAGGAAGCGTTCGAATAAGCAAGCCGAATTGTCGAGTGTTCAAAGTCACGTCAAACGTCAATGGGAACTTGGAAAGCGAAGATCGGGACAAGAGACATGCGTGTCATGCTATTCGGTATTCGCTCTGATCACTAGCGAAGCAGCGTTGTTGCAATTATACTGTAGGAGTTTTCATCCGTGCGTCGTGCCTGGACCTGCGATGGAGTAAAAAAGGAATGATGTACGAAATACAACCAGAGTGGACAAGTGCGAAGTGCAGGGCAGGCAAGTACTGTTAACGTTGAATCCCCTCTACACAGATCGATGACTTGAACCGCAAAACGATAATGTACGAAAAAGAAACAATGGTCAAATGCCGTGATAGGCGCTACCAGGGTTCGAACCTGGGTTTCGGGAAGATTACAACAAGTCAAAATCCCGAGTGATAACCACTACACTATAGCGCCTTGAAAACTGTCTTTGTAAGCATGTATCCGTAGAGTTCTGTGGAACGATCATTTAGAAAACACTTGCAATTAAGAAATTGTCGACGAGTGTGTACCACTTCTTTCAATGGGAAAAAAGTTATCTGCCAAGTTGTCCAACTCGATGAGCCCTCCAACGGGCCCCCGGGTGAGTCTAAAGATTATGCGATTGCGTCGCATTGCAATTCAAAATGTATGTTTGTTTTATATGTATGGACAACGGACCGGAAGCTTATACCTCGTCTAAAAATTTGTTGCCCATTACATAGAATAGTTCAATTCAATGCACATAACCGCGATCACAAGAAAAACTCCATAAAACACGGCGGTCAAGGCAGCCTCTCGCATTCCTCTAGACGAGCAAGCCATAGCAGGGCATGCACAAGTGCCTGCAGATCCCGGAGATCCTCGACGCAGTCTTTACCAATGTCCTCGACACGCATCCAGGCGTGAAGGAGAGGCCGCCGTTTACGGGGTCACGCGCGCTTGTCAACCTCGCTCTAACCTGCCAGTCATTCAAGGAGCCGGCTCTGAATGCTCTCTGGCGCGCCATTCCCGGTTTGGACCCCGTAGTCCGATGTCTCCCCCGCGACGCGGTTCGTACGATCCAAGAACCCAAAGACGTACCGCTCGGTTGGCAGAGTGGGAT
>JAGGAU010000098.1:0-38479 GCA_017657275.1 Termitomyces sp. T108 | reverse complement strand
TTGAAGCACAAAAGCTATACGGCAGATTGTTGCATGCCTGCGCAGTGGTTCCTAGAGGACGCGCTTACCTCGCCAGCCTGGAGACCTTCATGGGGAACTGTCATAACTGTTTTTTCAAGCCGAATACCCCATCAAAAGAGTATCAAATGACTTACTTTGGTGGAAAAAGACCTTCTCAGGACCAGTCGAAAGGCCCATCATGCAGCCACAACCAGCGGCAGACATCAGAGCCTTCTCAGATGCCAGCTCATCAACAGGCATCGGGATCACAATCGGGCACAGGTGGAGAGCATGGAGGCTTATTCCAGGCTGGAAATTGGAGGGCAGAGACATTGGGTGGGCAGAAGCAATGGGCTTCACCTTCTTGGTTTCCTCCATCATCAGCCTGGGAGACATGGGGAAATACATCAAAGTCTTTGGGGACAATAAAGGGGTGGTCGAAGGCTGGTGGAACGGACGGAGCAGGAATTACCAAATCAATGAAGTCTTCAAAAGAGTGCTTGAAGAGTGCAAAGACAGCGGAATCGTCATATACACTAGATATGTACAGAGCGAGTCTAATCCAGCCGACGGCCCCTCAAGAGGCCAGTACCCCCCAAGAAACCTTCTCCTACCCCCAGTCAAAATTCCAAGTAAGCTCGAGGAGATTGTTGTCAACTTCGACGCACCACTCTCCAAAAAGGAACGAGTCACATTGCAGGACACTTGTACACATACAAAGCGAGCTAAGCCTACGAGGGATCAGGATAGAAAGTCAATTGAAGACTCCGGTAGAAAACAATCAGAAGAGTGGCTTGCCTACAGAGAGCACTGGGAAGAGACCTAACAAGTTCAATACACCCATGAGCTTGGAAGGAGCAATGACCAAACGTAAGCCTCTGCCCTATGGGGCTGGATTAACGCCAAACAACTCAGTGCTACGTCCACACGTGCTAGCAAAGGAAAGATTAAAGATGTGGAGACCCATGAACCAAAAAGACAGCACAAACACACTGCGTCGCCTCCCACTGACAGATGAAGATGAACAGAGGGTCTTCGAAGTCTTAAACGTGGCCTGGGCAGAGTCAACAAAAGAGACATATGGAACAGGTTTGCTGGTATTTCACGTCTTCTGTGACTTCAGAAAGATCCCGGAGGAGCTCAGAGCACCCGCAACTCCTGACGTCCTGGAAGCATTTGTAGCAGCAGTGGCGGGCGCTTACTCAAAGTCAGCCATAGAAAACTTCATGGCAGGAATCCGTGCATGGCACATACTACATGGTTTAAGCTGGAGCACCAACGAAGCCAGGATGCAGACTTTCCTCAAAGCAGCAGACCAGCTGACACCAGTAATGTCCAAGCGAAAGAAGCGCAAGCCTTGTACACCAGCCTTTTTAGGGAGAATGCATGATCAGTTGGACGTAAGAGCAGAAAACCCGGACCCACTTAATGTGGCAGTATTTGCATGCGCAACCACTTGCTTCTACTCAGCAGCACGCCTGGGAGAATTCACGGTCCCAACACAAGCGGGCTTTGATATGAGAATCCACGTCAAGCCCTCAGACATCTCAGAAGTCAGGAATCGAGATGGATTGCCAACCACCACATTCTTCATACCACGGACCAAAACCGCCATGCATGGGGAAAACATATCGTGGGCAGAGCAAAATGACAAATCTGATTCAAAGGCCACCCTCCAAATCCATCTTAGGGTAAACAAGCCACCGCTGGATGGGCCATTGTTTGCATACAGAAATAAGAAGGGCAAGTCGATCCCACTCACCAAGAAGAAGTTCCTACAAGTCCTCACAAAGGCAGCAAGAACTGCCCAACTAGAGCCCCTTCAAGGACACAGCATTTGGATAGGAGCAACCCTAGAGTACTTGCTATGAGGAGTACCCTTCGAAGCCATGAAAGCAATTGGCAGGTGGTCGAGCGACGCGTTCTATGGCTACCTCTCCAAACATGAGCAGATCTTGGCGCCCTACTTGCAAGCAGTACCAACGTTGCATGAGTCATTCATAAGGCTCACCTTGGCTTACAGAAAATGAATAGGTGAGTCTTCCTTCTCCCGCTTCGGGGCTGGCCACGCCTAGAGCTATGGGGTATCGCAAGTGTTCAGCTCGCGATGCGTCGTGGCACTCCTAAAAGCTCAGGGGGAATCGCGGCTAACTCACTTGCACCAGACTTAGCGAACCTTGTTGCGTCAGGCCGGAGGACCTGTAAAGGGCCCATCACCCATTCCCTGCAATAGTCTCTTGACAGTAAAATAATGTATACCAGCAATAAATACAGTGCATTTACCACACACGACGAAGTCAAAGATTGTTAGCCTGTTTCACGAGAAGAATGAGCGTGTCACAGGGTGTGGTCTTTGAGTGAGGGTGGCTGTGTGTCACGAGGCAAATCTTTTTCCTCTGTGACCACACACCACCGCGCACTTCGTCGGGCTCAAGAATCAGTAATAGCCTCAATTTTACCCATTCCCTCCCACCCGGGGCTCTTAGGAGATGATGGGCGGAGCAGCAGAGATAAGTCAGTGCTCTGAGCATGAGCACAGCCAGACATAGCTGGCGCCCTCTGGGCCACGCAGGAAAACGTCACCAGCACCTCCCCTCCACTGCCAAGCAGGTCAAAGATCGTCATTCCAAATGCGGTAGGATGGGTACAAGGCAGAGGTAAACTCTCTCGAGTCAAAAACGCGCCATTGGGGTCGGTCGCAGCGAGGGAGTGAGTCAAGGCTCGGATAGCGGGATCTTCCCACCCACCCACCCGAATCGCGGCTAACTCACTTGCACCAGACTTAGCGAACCTTGTTGCGTCAGGCCGGAGGACCTGTAAAGGGCCCATCACCCATTCCCTGCAATAGTCTCTTGACAGTAAAATAATGTATACCAGCAATAAATACAGTGCATTTACCACACACGACGAAGTCAAAGATGCAAAATGTGGACTTTCAAGAGATCGCGATAGCTCTGTACCTGATCCTCTTTGATCTTAGACCGATGAATGATACTTATTTGTTCACTCTGGATTTTTGAAATTGGTGTGAATAGGGCTTTGGTATTACTTTGCAAAAAAAAATTGCTTTGGGGAAGATTTATATACTGATCTCGGTCTTAATCCCTAGCTATAATTCGCTAGGCACAGACTCAGTACATCATGAAGAAAGCCTGGCTGAATCGCCAGGTATCATCACGTACTTGAGAGGAGTATAGAGGATTTGCGTGATGCTGTGTGATTCCTGTTCGATTGAAATCTGAATTCAAAGTTCTCTATAATTGCCTACCGACAGATATTCTTGTACCGTTGTATACAATTTCTCAAATCTTGACCTCACCGTACGTGCGACGTCTCATATGTGCCGAAGCGGAGATACAACCCTATAGCGGTGAGGGTTGCCGCTGTGGAAATGACTGGCAGAGCCGCGAGGTTCACTTCTGCCATAACGGGTCATAGTATAGGATGTTTGTTCTCGTGGAACAATTCAAGTGCAATTCCGACGTGTTCCATTTTAGGCAAAACGTTACGGTGACCCTATCGTAAGTCTTGCAACGAACGAAGGAATGAATAAATGAATTCTGTCCAAGCGCCGGCAAGCCGCATTACAGGGCTAAGAGGCGGGTGTAAAGTAATTACAATACTCTACTCCTATGGTGTATCGTATTAACGGGTTGGTGGTGTTCATGTATCTTATTGTTTGGGATTGGAACTTTCCTTGCAGAGTTCTGGACGGCGTGATTGTTGCGCGAGGTTACGTCGCGAAGGAGTCCGGAGAAGGCATGGGTTCGGTGTGTTCGTCCTCGGTCTGTCTTGACTTGCAAGTTTTGCAACGAGTCCCTCCTAGATGACCTGGCTTCCTTCGAGGGTATTCCACAACACTCTAGCACAAAAAATAAGAAGAAAAAACTTTCAGATTATCTAGCCAAGATACTGGTCTACTGGTATCTGAGATGCAAATGGGAAAAGGTGAAGCGGCTGTCAAAATTCTTTGACCTCCCCGTTTGTGAGCATAAGCTTAGACGTATGAACTCAGAAGTCACATTCGGTCGGTGTGGTTTGTGATGTGGCTGTGTCGAAATTAGCCAGATTACCGAAAAGTTCTATCTATGCTCTATCTACTTGTTTTTGCCGACGTTCATCATGACTTTCGTCTTCCCGAATTGCAATCTGTTGCAGAACTCCATGGATTTTCCTTGTCATTGCCCGAAAACCCGGAAGACAGAGATCCCACGAGGCCATACATGGTTATAGGCCTAGAACGCGAAGACAACGCCTTGATACTTGCCAGGAGATGTATTCTTGTCAAGCAAGTGGTATCACACGACTCCTGAAATGTTCTAACCATATCACGTCTTGACTAGATACGTGTACGAATTCTATGGCCAGGGATCCACCTACGATGAGCTTCATACATCTACTCGGAAAAATGAGGCAAAATGGGCGCCTTATATTCCTGAAGCGTCATTTAGGTTTATTGTTACGGCTCATAACCATAAAATACCACAGCTCAGGCAATGTACTGTGGTTGAGAGCTTTGCCTACATGAATCTTCTTGGCAGGATTGAAATGAAGAACCCACAAGTTGTGTTTGGATGCTTCGAAGAATGTGTGCATTGATGCAATATTCTAATGTGTGAAGCGACCACTTACTTAGTGCAGACATGAATCGAAATGGAATCGTTAGGAGCAAACACGAAGGCGACGGTCATTTTAGGCAAGCCTATTTCGGCAGGCTGGTAAGTCTGTAGATCGGCCACTTTTGAATGAGTATCTTGATGATTCCTTGAGTTAGAAGAAGGATCAGCACGCCATCTCGTCGGTAAATTTAATGTGAAGAAACGGGTATACTATGGGAATACGAGCATGGAGGCAGAAATTTCTTTACTGATGGCAAATCAGACCTTAGTGCGTAATGCTAGCGTGCGCTCATTTTACTTCTTCCTATTGAAAGAAATGCTGGCTTTTAGGCGGCTCCTGGGAAGCTAATATATGATCCGTTCATGGGTACTGGAAGCATGGCCTATGTGAGGATTTTGATACGTTTTTTTCCTCATTTTCATTAGACTGGGCCAGACGACATCTCACTTTGGCGCCCTTGTCCTTGGTTCTGACATTGATGGGCGGCAAATGAGGGGCAAAGGTAGAATCAACCTCAATTTCCTAATTGGATGCCAACCATAGCATTATACAGGTACTACCCCCGGGGTAATGCTTGCCGCACGCCAATATGGAACAGAATCACGTATTATGGACCTTTGCACTTTTGATATGACGCGAAATCCTTGGCGCTGTGGTAGCCTCTTCGATGCGATAGTGACTGACCCACCTTGTGAGGACTCAGTTGTAACAATAGAGATGTAAAGCTCTGAGCTATCTAGATGGAGTACGTGCGGGTGCAAAGCGCCTTGGACGTAAGAAGGAGATGAGTGGAGACAAACTAAAACAGATGCTCGAATACCGTAACTTACCTCGGAGGTAAGTATCTCACCTTTCGCCTACTTTTAAACATCTCTGAGGACATTTCTTCCGCTACTCAATCCATCCAGCGATGATCAGCCGTATTTTCCTCCGACGAAGCCATATGAGTTGTCTCATCTTGCTGTGGACTTGGTGCTCCTTGCAAGATATCTACTCAAGCCAGGAGGTCGACTGGTCTTCTTTCTCCCAACAGTTACTGACGAGTATGAGGAAGTTGACATCCAAACTATGCTTTGTGATGGTATGGAGGTTATCGCAAACTCTCTACAAGATTTTGGGTCATGGGGCCGAAGGGTGAGAAAAGTTCATGACTTCCAAATTTATTGTTATTGATAGGCGGAAACTCGCTGAAACTTAGCTGATTACGATACGGAAAACGATGGAACGTGATTACGAACAGCCGTCTTTTGAGCACCAAGAGAACCCTGCAGTGATCACGCACATACCTGCGCATAAGGATTTCCGAGAAAAGTACTTCCAGGGTTTCAGAAAAGAGGGCGAGACGGACGACAAAGATACAGTCGTAAGATCATAAATGACATCAACGATGTAAACGACAGAATATCAAAAAATGTAGTAGTCTTGCAGGAATGGTCGTACTAACAAAGGTGATGTGTAATATGGGGTGAATGTTACTGATACCCTAGGTCGTTAATTGAGCGCTTCGATGCCCCTGAAGCTTCTCCTCATCGCGTTCTTTACGTCTTTGTCTCCCATGCAGTAGTAATACAGAGGCTGCACAGATCATTATAATCGTACCGTTAAAGATCAGGGCGCGGTGCATATTGAGTGGAGGATCAGCGTCAGGTCCAGCACGAAGGGCACCTTCGACTACGCGCGAGTTCAGAGTTGAATTAGAAATCGAAGGGAGATTACAAGAAAAGGACGCACTAAGCACGAATATAACTCCCAACAAGTTACACCTAGGCCCACGAACAATTTAGGATTCCTGATGATTTTATCAGTACTGAAAAGGGATACTTACGAAAACCACAACATTGCGGAGCTCGCGTTTGCGTTACGCGTGAGCTCGCACCCGAGCTCAAGCCCGACAGGGAGCATTGTCACAGAACATACTCCAAGTATTGTCATGATAGTGTACAAGCCACCCAAATTGTGGGGCTTGACTGCCCAAATAAGTGATAGCCACGCGGCACCGACGATAGGAACAAGAATTTTGGAAGTTATTGCAAGGTGATGAGTGAACACCCTGTCGAAAAGGGGTGCGGTGACGATCGCGGCAACGATACCTGTGAGAAGGAGACAAGCGCCGAGAAAACCACTTTGATTTGATGTATAACCAACTGGTTCCTACTTGGAGAAGAGGTTACTCAGTCAGCTTTATAACAAAAGGTTGTCTTACCATAATCTGTGCCGTGAGAATTGCAAATGAATTGGCCCTGTTGGATAATCACTATGAATTCATTGATAAAATGGGCAAAACCATTAACCCGCCAGCGAGGGAACCGAAAATAATAACTATGATTGCAAAATCAAGCCGTTCGCGAGGGGTCATATGAGCTTCTTGAGACGTCTTTAGCCCGAGCATGGCGTAGATAAGACTCTTTAATGGTGGTGATGTCTTGGACCCAGCATAAGCTGTAGTTTGTTGATGTTAGAAAGAATGGCGGCTTCCCTGAGCACTACAGCAACCTACTAGGCGGTGTAGGAGGTGCAGAACTGACCAAAAGGATGGATGGTGTCACAACGGTAGAAAGTATACCGAGAACAAGAATCTTGGATCAAAGATTGACATTCAATTACTTTGGTGTCTCACGATGGAAAGACACGTACAGATCGTCGAGTGTCACCGACAAGGGGGCTGATAAGCTGTCCCACGGCTCCACCAATTGGATTTGCTAGATCATCAATTACTGATAGAAAACGGGCGTTCGACATTGAAACATACCAATGGCGATAATCATAGTTGCGGTAGTTCGACCACTCAGGTTGAACCATGTCTCAGAGTACTTGGGTCCTACGACTTGATAGATAGGCTGCGCGATCGCGGCAAAAAACTGTGGGTTATGTAAGTTATTGGGTCACACACACTGATGCAACCAACCTGGCCGATGATGACAAGAGTATAAGAATGTCGCGTCGAGAGGGATCTGGCTGTTCCCGCATACCGGATCCAAGCAGAGATGAGTAGTGCAACAGCTGCTACTTCACACTTTCCAATATTATGAGCGATATGGCAAATGTGATATGACTGAATAAGCACGCACGCAACGCCGGATACTGTATTTGGAGACCAAGATAGGGACTCCTAGTGCCATTGGAAGATAGGTAACGGCCACGATATTTCCTAACCAATTGACTTCATCCAGCGTGAATCCAAATTCTTCCACCACTAGACAACAAATCCATCAATGCAACGAGAATCTAAGACGTGGAGAGTGGTACTGTTGTTGGATATTGGGCCGAACCACGGCCAGGACATGGCGGTGATAACATTCAACAGTACCTGTGATTAGTAGGTAGAGCAGGAAGTAATATTCTTGAGCGGACGCACGAGACCTATCAGACCGAGAAATCGGCGCCTGTACAGCCTGTACACAGGAGGTTCTGTCCTAGCAGGGCTGATCATCACAGCTCCTAGTATTGTGCATCTCGAGAGATCCCGACAATGGCGGCAAGTACGGGTTGATCCGAGTGAGATTGTTATGACATGTGAACAATAGTTTCATGTCCACGCACATGCACTGAGCTATAGATGAGAGTGACATTAATGATGATACCACTGAATGGATTTCCGCGTAAGGTAAAATTCGAGCGGTCGTCACATCAGTGACGTAGTTTCGTGGCAGGCCCTATTCTGGACTCGCTCCTCTATGAGTGAATACTGGGTTTCCAAAAAGAAGTATTTCTGCAAGTACTGCGAAATATACATCGCCGATGACGCCCCATCCCGTCAGCAGCATGAGAATGGTCTGCGTCACAAAGGCAACCTCGATCGATTCATTCGCGGCCTTTATAAAGCGGGTGAACAGCGCAAGAAGGACGAAATTGAGGAGAAGCGCGAGTTGGCCAGGGTAGAACGGGTGCGATAGTCCATACATTTCTTTCGGTCTGTCCTGAATGAATGTCAGGTTGCTCAAGCTGCGTACGCTCAAGACGTCGCCGCTGGCTGTGCAAGGCCTGGCACCGGTCCTGTCGCTTCTACCTCGAAAATCCCGAAGAAACCAACCCCTAAACCTTCCGACCCATATATTCACTACTCAACTGCTGCCTCACTTGGTTATTCTGACCCCGATGTTCAACGAATGGTCGCCGAAACAGAGCGTCGGCGTACTCAAGGTGGTGTAGGAGAATGGGAGGTTGTTAATACCATAACCCCAACTCCGACGGCGTTTTCAGATGACGAAGACGACAAGCCGGATGTCGAACCTGTTGTGGAAGCCGCAGCGGCTGCTGGTGTAAAACGCGAGGCGGAGGCGCCAGCGGATGTAGAGGATGCACGCTCGTTCAAATTGCGGAAAAAAGGGTGGGGTTTAGGTTTGAGTGGAGGATACGATCCTGACTTGATACCAATAAAGCCGAGGAAGAAAGAAGAGGCGCGAGAGATGCTGAAATCCACGCCCACCCCCGTCGAGGTTACGTCCATATCTGTCGTCACTCCAGAAACAGGCACGACATCGACTGGAGCTCCAAAATGGACCAAAGTGCAGTGGAAGAGGGCTAGCGAAACTATTCCTGACGTCCTGACTTCAACCACGCAATCGGACTCAGTAGAGAAGGAAGTGTCCAATCAGCCTGCTGTGCTACTTGCTTCCTTCCCGATCAAGGATGAACTTGACGATTTGGCTACACCTTTGTCGTCAATTGAAGAGGCTAAGGCCGTTCCAGTTAAGCTACAAGAACCTTCTCTGGATCCTGAAATCTCTGCCACATCGAGCATGTTTCGTAAACGCAAGATACCAGGAGGAGGGAACAGAGGACGACGTTCGTGATCTCAGGAATTGTAGATCTCATGATACTTCCTTAGGTCTGGTGTGGACCCAGGGTCAATGTCCATGGTAAGTGTCATCATACTCGACTCAAGTGTGTGTATGCATGTAGAAATCAATGGTAAAAATATCGATTTTACGCAGATACTAATTGTTTGACCCTTCTGGTATCTCAAAAAATTCAAAACTTCTGAAGGTCTCAATTCCCATCTCTCAACGTCAGCAGTCAGCTTCTCGTGTCGGGACTGATGACGGTTGTACTTGTTTAATGCAGCTTGGAAGCGGTTTCCGCCAAGTCTTATAAACACACTTCAATCTACATGTGGCGACAAATCAAAGATCTATATTCTATATTCAAAGCATAGTCCGAGAGAAGTCGAAAGAGCGTGAGCAACAAAGACTACGCATTTTCAAGACATGGAAAGACTCAGAATCAACACCCCGGTATTTTTTGGATCTACGTTGCACGGGATACCATGCCTGAATCCGAAGTGTCAGAATCCAAGCTTTACCCAAGACAAAACGAACAATACTTATTCATGATTCTAAAAATTGCCTCCTTCAGGACAGGCTTGCCGACGGAGTGTAACCCTTTACCAACGATAATTCGAACAAAAGGGACTTGATTGGTGGATGCGTGGCGGAGTGCTTGTTCGGTTTGATGCACTGCCTCCGCTACGCGCAATCCATGTACGTCGACTTCATATGGGTGGCGTCTACGCAAATCGTTGCGCGCTATGATAAAAAAAGATAGTGAATATGAATTCTCCATTAGAATCAAGAGAGGAGAGAAAACTTATGATTATACTTTTCATCGCTAAGTGACCAAAATCCAACTCATCAGATAGATGTAGAGAGAATGTTTCTTATCCAAGCCAGCCGAATACAAATGGCTTATTTAGGACAATCGATATACACCACTCACCCTTGAAAAATCGCCTGGCGGCCTTGTCATGTAACTTCCTTGCCAAATCCTCCTGCTCCTGCATATGTTGCTTCAAAAACAACATTTTTACCCCATGCACATATTTCAGTTCCTCCTTTAGCCGTGTACACTCCGTCTCTGCAACACGAGCTTCCCTCCTCAGTGTTTCAGCACGAGTGTACATGATCGCGGCAGGATGCGACGAGATCATGCTCGCCGTGTCAGTCTCTGTTTCCGTTTCTTGCCCTGCGTCTTCGATAGGGATGCATTTGTCATTGGGGGATGAGTCAATGTTAGTTTGACGTTGAGTTTGCTCGTAATTATGCCTTCCGGCCGCAGAGTTTGGAACGTAGTTGAGATGAAGTTCTGGTTCTGGCTCAGATTCCGGTTTGGGTTCGAAGAGCCCATCGAGAGTTGGCTCTGAGACAGGATCAGGATCACGTTGCAGGACGACTGGCGAATACTCAACAGCAAGGGGAACAGGTTGCATTGTGACCCCCTCCATCGCTATTGTACTTGCACTAGGACTCGGAACAGCTGCTTCCACAAACGCTGAAGCTTGCTCGAAGCATGGAAGTGGGGCAGGCTCTAGGGCAAGCGGGGAAAGCTCACGAGCAAGAGGTGTCGTAAGCCCGTCGTCGTCATCCGTCAAAGTAAATTCCCACCGCGGAAGGCCCCTGGGTGGCGGGGTCTGCAGCAGATCACGGCCATCGTCCTCACTCATGTAATATTTCGTACTAATGTTAGGGACCAGCAAAGGTAATGCTTCAGCAGGATATGAAGCCTTCGTGGCCGGGGTCGCACTCGCAGGGACTGACTGGATGGTCATATTAGGCACGGGAAGTGGTGTAGTTACAACAGAAGATGCGGCATGTGAAGGGGTGTGATCTGCTTCATGGGTGTCAGGAACGGCCACGAGGACAGAACGTTGTGTGCACTCTTCGCCACTGTGATGCCCTTCAAATGTCGAGAGGCAATTGACAACATGGTCATCTTGGACTGCAGAAAGAGTACACGGCGGCGTAAGAAAGGACGTATTAGAAAATATGAAAGGTTCGTCATTGCTCTCTGTGGATTGTCTAGCTGGGGAAGCTAAGATGGTTTGAGATCTACTTTCAAGAAATATACTTGGAAACGTCGGTGGACAGCTGGGCCGAATGTTAGTTGGAATTACAGCCAAATGTTCTGGGTCATACTGAATGGGGACTGAGGAGCGGGCACTTCGCCTATGGTGGACTCGGTGGCGTGACCTTGTGGGATTCAAATTTTCACTGGCGACAAGGCCAAGTGTTGTGAAAAGAAGTATTATGAGCTCACGGAGAGGATTTGAAGTGAAGTAGAAGTCGACTGCGATGCGCAGCGCATAGGCAAGACATTGATCCAGTAATAAAGAGCTGGTAGTGCACTGGTAGTGCATTGCTACACCTTCCCACAGACCAACAAGCACAGGTCCAAACCGGCCCACAGAGCTGTTAAGATTGTCGAAGAACATCCGGACTGCAAGGCCAGTCGCAATCGAAAGGAGTGCATCCATTACTTTTGAGTTAGAGGTCGTCAGCCACGATACAGTCTGGATGCATGGCATATAGAGCCCAGACCGAGAATTTGTATCTATGCGAGCTTCACCCTCGTGTACCCCGCTCGTTATCAGTTGAAAGGTCTCCTGACTACTGCAACAAAGCCTCGAGGCTACACAAATTAGCAAAAACAGGAATTTCTGGCATTCCCCGACAGATTCTCACAGTCTTGATTGATTGATTGGTTCGTTGGTTCGGTAACCAATAATTCACTACAAGGCAAGACGCTGGGTCCTTTGTACGCGGGTATGATCCAAACTCTGAAGAAAGAGTTGTGGGTTGTTAAGCGTATTTTGTGCAAGGGTGCCTTGCGTCTGCAAGGTCATCTGTGCACAGATGGAACTCGCTGGTGGAGGCCGTGAGCCTTGGGGGGGTGGGGTAGGGCCAACACTGAGGAGCACTCAGTGTTTCTCTTCTTAAACCAGTAGGGTGGGATAGCCAGAATTTTTTGAACAGAAATGTGCACAAATGAGGTCAGCTGGGGCAACGTGAAAAAATCCGCTAGCCCCAAGTGCGAGATAAGGCATCCGCCGGCACTTGTACTCGCTTGAACTTTGTCACCGTGGACCCCTACATGAACAACCTGTGCACAGCAACCGTGTCCGGAACGGGATTCCCGCTATCTTATGTCAGGCGGGTGCACCACTCTTCCTTACCGCGCACACACCATCACTATTAAAAGTGTGATAAAGCCATCCTACAAACACAATCAGATTTTGTAGGCATCTCAAATCAACAAATCGCGTCGTCCACGTGATGTGACACTGAAGGCGCGTTCAACAAACCACGCTAAAGACGAAGACTGCCTTTTCTCAGCTCCAACTCAAAATTCAAACAATGGCAAGTGCCACACGCAGAGAAAAATCCAATCGTATGATACCAAAAAGTTCAAGATCAATAGGCATCTCCGTGGACAACCTCGCCGAACAGCTCACTTCGAACCTTGCCGTTTCTAATAAGGGAAAGCAAAAAGCAACCACTCTTTCTGAAGAGCAGCTACGTCTAGAGGCAATGCGTGCCGTGAACTCTGCTTCCAAGCAACTGTCTGCAGCCATCCAGTCTGGTTGGAAAAGGTCCTCATGCAAAAGCTCGACACGGGTGGTCACTGCAGCGACAATGGCTATAAAGCACCTCGCGACGCTGAGACAGAATAGTCTTGGGGACATCGACATTGAAAGGGCGGCCATGACTGTGCTGGGAAAGCTTGTGTCCTTGGAACTGGTACTATTGTTTCGATGATAAGTTAGGACTTCTATTGACGTGAGTGTTCCAGTACGACGAGGCGTTCGGTACCTTGGAAGTTCTACACTCTCGTTTATGCGATCTTCTACAAGTTACTCGACCGCCATCCTTTTCTCGACACCATCTCGTTCAAATACCCTTTCCAACCTCGGAAATCATAGACCCAACTCTGCTAACACTCACAATGGCATACCTTGCAAACTCGCTTACCATTCTTACTAATGTCTCTCAAGCATCAGTACGAAACTTGAAGGAGGCCTCAGTAAGTTTGGATGCGCTCTCGAACATTCTAGACAACAGGGAAACATGCTTTCTAGCGTGGGTTACTCGAAATGCTTCAATGCCCTTAAACCAACTCGATTCATTGTTGACTCGAGCTTATACGGCGTTAACAAAAGCCTGCGTTAATTGTAAAGCTACTCCTCGATCTATTTTCTCTCTCCGGATGTACGCCGCCAACTGTTTAGCGCACACAAGCGCGGGTACAGTTGAACCAACGACATTTTGGGACCAGATTGTGAAATTTGGTGGTACATTCGTCAAATCACAGGAAGTTGAGAAGGGAGAGGCAATGCGTGTTGTACCTGCGGCATTTATGGATCTACTCTGTATCGTCGAAAAGCGAAATGGGGCTTTTGACTTCATGTCTGGCAAAGGCTTCATTGGATTTTGCGAGTATTGGCTCATTTTTGCCAAGAGGGTAAAGAACATCAATGAATTGCTGGACATTTCTCTAACGCCGATCCTCAGGCAGGGGATATATGTCTTGTTGATCGAATCTCTGGTCTGATCCGGGGTATTTCGGCGAATTCCTCTGTGTCGAGCAAAGCTACGGAAGATAGTCCTAGATCGGTTGAGAGCGGTCAACGGGTTCCACATAAAGTGGACGTAGAGCATGATAGTCTCGTAGCTGCTCGGCTATGTGCAACCTTTACTCAAGCGATTTCAGCAATTGAACAGAAAAGTCCTGGTAAATTTCCCGGTCATTAAGCTACTCCATTTGCACTGAAAAGTTCCCAGACATGGTTGCACGCGTTCAAGAAGTATTTGCAACGCTCAAAGGTTCATCTGTTTTACTCCCCCTTCTCAACGCCATCAACAGCGACAGTGAAGATTGTGTTCGTATATCCGGAAAACTTGACCGTGCCCTTGAGCGGCTCAGGCGAGCCGTAATTTCTGCTTTTGATTCCTTGGAATCACAACAAATCTTTGAGAATCCACTCTATCACCTGCTTGGAGAGATCTTCGATGTCCTGAAACAGTGTGCCTTCCTCGTAAGCGTTTCAGTCCTGATCCCTTCCAATGATTCAAACATTTAGACAGAATGCTGGTGCGGATAAATTGACGCGGACTCTGGACACACTTTTTGTTCTGGCACGTAGGCGCCTGATCACATCTGATCCGAGGACGTATATTCCGGCTTATGACTTCCTCTCTCAAGCAACTGCAATCCTCGAACCACATGCCTCTAATCCAAATATAGACGTCCCAAATTATTTGCGCTGCATTTCCAACGCTTTCCACAATCTTGCAGGGGCACTTTATCAGGTAGGAAGATATGGATCCGCGGTCAGCTTTTTAAAAGATGCGTGTTTATTGGGGATCCGGGCGTTGGAAACTCGCAGAAAGTCCGCATTGCCAGATGAAGGGAGAGCAACGGAGGGTTGGAAGCAGCTGGAAGAGCAACTGTATCGTCGCTGGGATCTACTCGGTGTATGCTATCTGAAAAACGGTAATCGTAAGGTCAGCTCATCCTTGCTCTATGTTTGACGTCGAACTCAAGCACATTTTAGCAAGCCTGGGAAGCGTTTCAACACTGCGTTAGGGCATTTCCCTACGCAGCATGCAACTTTTCCGAAAGAACAAAACAGGCCAGCCTCCTGGAAATATTTAGCTTATCTACTGGCACAAAGCAGCTTGCAACCGTCATTGATCGATTAACCAATCTCAGTGCTTGCGAGCTTCGAATGGAACCTCCTGCAGTGTCTTTGAGTTCACTCCATGTTGGCGATGATGGTATCATAGGTGCTCTTTTGGAGCGACAGATCCAAAGTCTTGAATCAATACGCTACAAGGGGAATGTGTCGAATGTCATCTCATATTTGCTGAACGACGCACTAAAGATTTATGGATCGGAGATGCCCGTCAGGCGCGCTCGCATACTGGTGAAGTGGTTGGAGCATATGTTCTATTCGGGCCGAGATGTGATTTCTGGTATAGGCAGTCCGGATGACATAGGTAGTCAAGTCGAAAACCTGCTTCAAAGCGAGGTAAGGGTCAAATTCAAAATTTTTGTTCTACGGATGTTGACAAATTTTGCACTAAGAACCTTGACAAGGATATGGAATTGACAGCCTACGTCTCTCAATATCGCGCTGCTACCTATCTCTGGCGAGCGCTTCATGCTCATCGGCGGATGGACAGTAGACAGAGCGATCTTGTTGCACACTATTCGAATGAAGCGTGCTGGATATTCAGAGTTCTCCTTGGTACATCAGACCCTGGTGCAAACAAACCGCTTTTGAAACAAGACAATGTCCCCAAGAAAGTAGCCCGGCCACTGGAAAAGCCGCGTCCTACAAGGAAGATAGCTTTTGCTCGTGAACCTTACCAGAAAATCTCTCGTGAGCCCATCACTCCAAAATCGAAATCTCAGAGAAAAAAAGGTGAATGCTTCGCGATTGTCGAGTGGAATATAGATCTATTACCTCTTAGCTCCCCAGCCTATGTCAGTGAATATCGAAACTTTACCTCAACAAACTGAAGATCACAGAGTTTCAACTGTTTATGACGATGTTGAGAAACTTGTCTCCCTCTTGCGTGAGTTTTATTATCCATGCCGAGGATGATGTTCTGATCAGACCTTAACTACCCAGGGCTCACTGCGCGGATAAACGGGATATTAGGGCAAGTACTCTCCAAAGTAGATTTGTTAAATGTGTCAAGAAGACTCTGCGATCTCCAGCTTGGGAAACAGAGCGATGGTTCGTACTTGCATAATGTAGTAATATGTTACTGACGCGCATAATCAGAGCACATTACGAGTTCTGCAGACTTGGCATGCGAATTTACGAAGCTCGGTAAAGTTCGTCGAGCTATGGCGATATTTTCTGTGACTTTAGACACGGTAAGGAGTGGACAGGCTTCCGAAAAGGCATCGGCGTACTTCTACTTGCGTTATGCAGAGTCTTTGGCAATAACAGAAGATCTCCAAAGGAGGTCGGTAGTTTGCCCTAATTAACTAATCAAGCTGACATATGTACAAGTGCTGTTGTTTATTCTGAAGCATTGAACCTATCACAGGCCTTCGACCATGAAGACAAGGGACTTTCTGTGAATCAGCGTATCCGAATGCGAGTGAAACGAGTTGAAATGGCAGCTATAGCTTCCCATGTATCCTCCCTTATCCAATACTCCATGGTACTCATCTGTTTGTCATCTTGGGTGAACGTACTCTAATATGATTGCATTAGGGAGATGTCTCCGCCACTGTGGATGGCATGCTCCAGGCTCTTCGCCTGTGGAACAGAGCAGCTGATTCACTCATGCGTCTCTCACCTGCGCATTCTCCATCGCAGGTGCCTCAAAATGACGATCCTTTCGAAATGTCCAGCCTCAAAGACGCGTTGTTCAAAATGTCTCCAAAAGATACCGCCAAAGAGCTGTCTCCTCAGAAGACTTTCCCTGAGCGGAATCCAATGGATGGATTAGAATGGCGAATATCTGAGGGGCTCATAGCAACACTATTATCGCTCTCTGAAATCTATTTGAGTCGCGGTTCAGCTCGTGAGGCGCAATATTTTGCGCAACAGGCTCACGATCTAGCGATATCTCTTAATGCTCCAACCTTAGCCAGTCGTGCACTGACGAAGAAAGGCGAGATTCACTTATACCAAGGACTTCTAGATACAAGTCTGGAGTGCTTGACCGCTGCCGCCGCTTTGGTGCAGAATCAACATGGCGTCGAAAGTATTGATATACAGAGATTGCATGGGGCTTATAGCGAGAGAATGTCTCACGCTGTAAGCGCTGGTGCAATATACGACGAAACTTTGGCTATGATCGAGGAATTTGATCAGGTTTTGAAGCGAACCGATGACTTTGTATTCGAGTACGTTGCATCCTCCTTGTAAGTATTCAATCACTGATCCACAATGACTTCGCAAAAGCCGAAAATCGATCGGAACTTCCCCTGTCTCCAAGGCAAAAAACGAGGCTTTACTTCCCGAGCTTTTTGCGGCCGTGCTCCGTCATCGCAGTACGTCTTCACATCGTTTCTCAGAAAATTTACTCCAATGGCTCACCATCGATCCAGTCTGGCTTTTAAGGGATGGCAATATTCAGGATCATTCTGATCTTCTTGGCAAATTCCTTTCGCTCCCTCATTCTTCTCGAACCAAGGTTGACTTTAAACCTTTGCACTGCCATCGGAAACTCACCCTTACCTTTTTGCACCAGTCTGAAGAAAACGTTCTCATGGCAAAGCTTACCCTGCATGCTGTCTACCGCCGCTTCCGCGCTGACATGTTCCTGAGCTCCTTGACTGAATCCAGTAAGTTTCATGCTGTTACCTTGTTCGTTCTACAACAGAGTGATATAAAATCCAAAAGCGATTGCTCTTCCGATCGGCATGACGAGTGAATCAACTAACCCTCCGTCTTCTGCTACACAAGACATATTAGTGTCACTCGAGGCAGCGGAGAAATTTTTCTGGGAATGCCTCGCGCACATTGCTAGGACAGGCAGGATTACTGATGTACGGGAAGGAGTGGTCTCCCTTGCTCTAGTCCAGGCATTTCAGACGTCCCTAGGCAAGTCTAATGTTAATGCTCCAAACCTCACCGTCGGTCTTTTGGGTAAATTGTTAGTATTTTATGCTGGGCTCTCTCATGATCTCCTTACTATAGATGCCTCTGCTGCTATCACTCTTCGACGGGAGATGCTTCAGACCATTCAGCACAAATTCCCTCCAGAAATAACGGATGATATCAAATGGCCCCTCCTCACCATTGACGTTTCACCTGGGCCTCAACTCAAGGCAACGAGAAGTAGCACTCGCTTTGCATCTATTAGTCCATCGCAATCGGAGGATGAAGATATGACAGATCCAGATGAAGCCTCATTGAAGGAGTACTGGGATTCTGTTAGGACGCGATATCAGGTCCAGATATTCGATCCCTCGGCACTTTCATCGAGCCAAGTTGCGAATCTTCCTTCCAACTGGACAATTGTGCACATCAATGTCAATGAGGACAAGAGCACGTTATTTATCGCTCGGCAGGAATGCGGGAGCCCACGTAAACCATTAATCTTTTGTGTGCCATTGAAGGGACGGCGTGACAACGGAAATAGTGACGAAGATGAGGAACAACACTTGACGTTCGAGGATGCTATGAAGGAATTAGAGGATATAGTGAAACTTAGTGATGAGGGAACCAAGTCTGCAATACACATCAAAAACGAGGATCAAGAGGCACGGGCAACGTGGTGGAGGCAACGAGCAGCGCTCGACGTTAGACTAAGGGACCTATTGAAGAATGTTGAGTTCTGTTGGCTTGGGGGATTCAAGGTAGATATATCTCTACTTCGCTAAACCTCAAAGGCTTATCAAAGGCAAAGACTATACTGAATCCTAGATCAAATCTCACTCCGGAGCTTATAGCTGATCTTCGAGCTCAGTTCGAGAAGGTATTTCATCGAAGTCTGCTCAATCAAGACAAGAAGGCAAAACCCCGGGGAGCCCACAGAAAGGGTATTTCACAGACCGAGAATCCTGTTACAAGCCAAATTACCTTCAGCGATGCACTCTTGGAGTGTTTCTCTACCATTTCTCCGAAATGCCGTGACGAAGAATTAGAAGATCTCGTCTACTTCATACTAGATCTTTATCAATTTCACGGTATGCCAGTTGCCATTGCAGAGGTCGACGTCTTCCAGGCTACTCTTGAACTCCGAGCGGTCCTTGAAGATCATGCACAGAGACTTGCCCGACAAAATGTTCAAAAGTCAGACGATGAGCACTTGTTCCTCGTGCTTGATAAGAACCTTCAGGGATTGCCCTGGGAAAGCATTCCAGTCCTGAGAGGGCGCAGCGTCAGTCGGGTACCAAGCGTTGACTTCTTGCACGATAGAGTCGTTTTTGCTGAACGGAAACGAGAGACTCTTCCTGCGGGCAGAATACTTCCCTCAACAGGCGCTGTCGTCGATCCACGGAAAGGATACTACATCCTGAACCCTAGTGGTGATCTTCACAAGACCGAAGCACGCTTCAGGAGTTGGGCTGCTGACATGGAAAAGGCTGGATGGCATGGAATCATCGGGCGTGCTCCAAGCGAACAACAGTTTTTAAATGCTTTGCGAAATCAGGATATGGTGGTGTAGGTGTTATCCCTTGATACCTCAAGACAAGACTGATGGTGTGTCACCATTTCACAGTTACTTCGGACATGGAGGTGGCGAACAATACATTCGATCGCACAAGATACGAAAACTGCCTGCATGCGCTGCGACAATGCTATGGGGTTGTTCCTCCGGTGCGCTTCGTGGTATGGGTGATTTCGATAGAGTTGGAACACCATTCAATTACATGATCGCTGGAAGGTTGGTCTCATCGAACTTTCAATATATGTCCTTGTTAAAGATCAATCGTTTTAGTCCTTGCCTCGTGGCGAACTTATGGGATGTCACTGATCGAGACATTGACAAATTCTCACAAGCTGTTTTTGACAAACTTGCCCTCACGTCAGATGGGATCAAAAATTGGGGGAGACGAGACGGACAGGCCTCTATCACAGACGCGGTCGGACAAGCAAGGGAATCGTGTAAGCTTAAATATCTCACAGGAGCAGCGCCTGTTGTATATGGTATACCTTTCTACTTGTAACTACATACATAAGAGAAGAGATGAATGCTGGTGATGCATAACGCTAATATACTTTTAGATCACATATAGATTTTGAGAAAATCGACACCTAATCACAGATCACAGATCTGCCTTATCTTCTCCTTATGGGAGTTGGGGATCAGTAGTAGAGACGTTTATAAGATTTTTTCAATGGTTGCTTGTCTTAGGTTGACTAGTTGGTTGGTTGACAATACTCGGGGAGCCCATAGGATGCTACGAACATCCCTCCCCCCTTCGAGTACTGTGAGAACCTTTCCTCTATATTACAGAAGTAAGGGTCACTATGTCCACCACAAGCTCAACAGTGAAGAGGCAAAATGACTGACAAGCTATATACGGCAAGACAAGCTACAGAGGAGGGTAGTTATATATGGGTATTTGAGGAGGTAATGGAATATAATAACGGGCAGGCCTCGAGGTGTTGGCTTTCCCTCGTCAAGGCAATCGAGATGTCTTATCCCCTGGCCGGGCTTAACCCCAAACTTTACGCAGGTCATAGCTTCAGATATGGAGCAGTCTTGGCGGCAGAAGCAGTCGTTATGCAGACTACGAGATCCAGTTATTAGACCGATTTGTGCAACGACTCATAACTGACTATACAGAGAAAATGACCCCATCCGTGACCCTTCACCACCTCAACTAATCATACAGATCTTGTTTATACCCGGGTAATCGACAGTATCTCCAGACGCTTGGTGACTCTACAAGGAAATTACCTTGGTTGAAATCAAATGATACTACGCGACCGCACTGATGAAGCAGCAACTGAAAGCTTTTCACAAGGAGTAAATACAGTGTTACAAGTGTATATGCCCTCGCAAATTTACGCTACCGGTCCAGTAATAAGTGTTAAATCACGACCTATAATAATGTATAAATGGGCCAAGGTAAACAAAACGACGCGATTGTCAACACGTAAGATGTAACAACAAACGACTGTGGAGACCAACTTGTAATGAGGAGGTAAATGGCCAGATATCCAAGGCCCTAGCTCGATGATGGGCAATACAGCAATCATGAGGAAACGTCGACTGGTCGACGTTGAAAAGCGAAATGGCACTACCGTGAAAGAGGAATCAATGATTTGCCTGCCAATGGGTTAGTAGAGACATTATAAGGGAATTAAAGGGGGTCCGGGTAAAAGGGCACTGGGGGAGAGAGAGAGATAAAGTACAGTTAGTCCAATAGAGTAAACGGTATCTAAAGAATACAAAGTTTGGTTTGTGTGAAGTGAAAAGTGATAGGTAGTCCGTAACGATGGAGTCAGAAGCAATCCGAGTCACGAGGAGCATGAAAACATGTCGTAAGAGAAGCATGAGTGTTATAGAAAAGTAATGGGGATGGCATGGTCGACTGTCCAACAAAGGCAAGAGTTCGTCTAATGTCCATTGGCACTCGTAAAATAAGGCCAAGCAGAAGCGACAAGACTCCGAAATGTCCGCCAAATGAAGAATAACGTCCAAAACTAGGTGGCGTCCGAGATGTATGTCCGAGAGTAGATAATGTGTCCGATCGATTGTAATTACAAATGAAGTCCATGGTTTGAAGTTCATAATTCGGAAAGTCTTTTTTGAACTTTAGCAGCTGCAATGGCTATGCGGAACGACGGTTAGCGCTGCGGTATCACTAGATTGACATCGCATAGCCTACATACCGACGATAGGCAAATGAAGGCCCAGAGTCGTCATGGCGTAGAGAAGGGTAGCGATCTGATTTCTGACATCAGTCTCCACGACAGTCCACGTAGCTCCTTGTGTTTCAAGCTCAAGAATGAGTGTGTCTGCGACATACGACCAACAAGGCTTTTTAAAGGCGTGAGTATAGCGTGAAAGAGAGAATGATTGCAAGCTTACACCAACGATGGGATCAAGGTATTTGTAATCGCTGTCGGTAATATACTTGATGACGGAAACACATGCCCTTGCAGACCGAGCACACCTATCCAACACAACTGCATCGTCCTGGGCAAGGGGCCGGTAGAGCTGAACCAATGCCGTATGGGCCAAAGTGTGAGCTACTAATAATGTATGCTTGTCGGCCATGGAGAGCGCTTCCAACTGATCAAGAGGCGTTAGAGTCGTTATGAATTCTAGGATAGTTCTCTCAAGCTCTTGAGTTTGCTGCAATAACATTGATGATCCTTTGGCTCCTGAAGTCACAGATATGAAATAATGCATCACTAAGTAAAAGCTGTAACATACGTGGTTCCCAGACACTGGAGAGCTGGTCAGCCCGAGCAAAGAGTGCGGAAGACTTGACACGCATGGCCTGCGTAGAAAACCCGGATGAGGACACCTCACCACACATAAAACCTCTTATCGTCTGGAAGGGCGGAACGACGTTGATATGGCCCTGTGATTGAGCACGTGTCAACTTCGAATCCGTCACTGCCACAAGACCTACCGCCTCATACTCTGCCCAGTCTTGCGGCCAAGGACAGTTGATAGATTGACGAGGATCAGGACCATCAGGGATGATGCAGGGCTTCCGGAGTATGACTGACCAGCATCGGTCCAAATTGTAAACCTGCCAAAATGCAAGAATACGCTCGCCTTCCTTGACACCGGTTCGAGAGGGTTTCATGTCATATTGCTCCTGAGGATTGCTAGACCACACCTCATCCTGGTATGTGTTGATGTGAAGGCCACACTGTACAGCAAGGGCAGCTGCGACAGTAGCATGATAGCTGCCTTCGAGGATCCGGCCGTTGACAAGGAAGTACATCGACAATAAACACGACCCTTGGATGATGTCAATTATTTTCTCCCCGTCCCGCAGTCCTTCTCGCAGGGCATCGAGGGCCAACCCTAAATAATGTTCTTCGTGTTGGCTGAGTGGCTCTGGGCGAGATATAAAGCAGGCCCATAGATACATGGTATTCATAAGAGCAGGATGTCGCTGCTCCTTAGGATACGTAGTCAATGTATCTAGGACACGGCCCATGTGGATATCGAGACCGCATTGATGGCGATGAGGAGAGAAGATGTTGAGTCTGACGAAGTGCTTTGAGAATTGGGCAAGGAACTATATACTGAAATGATCGTACAGCATTCGTGCAAGTTCCAAAGGAGGCTGGAAACGTGTTTGCTGGTCATCAAAGAGTATTTCTGGAAGAAATTGTGTTGATGAAGGGGAGGCACTAGGCTGTAAAGAAGACCACGAGGTGTTGGGGGAAGCAGGAGACGAATCTGTGAATCGCTTTGGGAATAGATTCATAACGAGTGTCTTGACATACCTGATGGAAAACTGAGAGGAGAGTGAGAGGTGTATAGTGAAGGGTCGCCGGAAGAGCTGAACGAGGAAGAGGAACAAGAACGTGAGCTCTCATGTGGATCGTACAATACCACTGCCGGAGAGACATAATCGGGATCTTCAAGCTCCCGAATGCGGGCCTCCAGACGCGCGATGTGCTCACGGAGGAGCTGTGTTCTAGTCTTGCCTTTGCCATCGTCATACTCGCAGCCCTCAGTCTTCTTTGCACGAACACATTGCTGGCAGGCAGGCTTGGTGCCATCGCACCTCTATATAAGCGCCACGTTAATCGCCATTAAATGTGGTAGGTAGAGAAGGGACGTATAATACCATCTTTCGCTTCCTGCATGACGTTATAAGGGTCGGCAGATGTGAAAGGGAGGAAAATATGACTGACCGACATCTCAAACAAGCCTTTCCTCTTTGTAGAGTGGTCTGAGCCGATTCTGGTTTGTTGGCCATTACGAATATGAAACTAAATGTACACAGAAGGGAGAGTTAAGCCGATGAGGGAAGACAGAGGGGAGTAATGGCCGAAAAGCAGAATGAGACCGGGGAAAGGGGAAGGACTACAAAGACAAGATCAGAGACACGGGACAAACCATGAAATGGTAGAGGAGAGATGACTTGCAATGTAATTCCCAGAGAGGGTAATTTCTGGTGTTATACTCTGTTTATTTACACACAGCCGCTGCCGGACTCTCCTCTGCAGCGCTCAATCTAAAACACAGCGGTCACAAAATGCCGTGTATCCGGACGGTCCGACAGCCTGATTTCTCCATCAGAAGAATATTTTGATTCAATCATTCTGAAAACCATAGGTTTCTCCATTACCAATCCATTCAACTCAAAGTCTTTTCTCTCGAGCTTGTCCGCCCTCCAGTGGCACACGTAAGGACTGCTTTGAGCCAAAAGTTCGGCTGTGTAAATCATCTGCGTTAAGATCCCCTGCAAGGGTCGCATTTGATTGTCAGGGTCGTGCGCAAAATTACGCATGGTTAGGGCCTGGATGCACTTTATTTCCGTGGCCTTCTCTCACGCACACGCGTCAGCGACGGATGGAGCATGAGGCCTTGAGAGGACACTGAGCTCTCCCAAGACATTATCTATATTCTGAAACAATTAGTTATTTTATCTATCTTTGTTTCTGTGTCGCCAATTTGCACAGGGAATCTCTGATGTTTTGGTTTAGCCACATACCTGGTGTGGGGGCACGGAGCCCTCATCCATCCACTTGAAACATGCAAAGTGCACTGCTTTTTTGATTTTGCAACTGTTCAAGTGACTTTTCGAGTCGCCAGTAGAATCATGATATACATCTTTTCACCGTTCTAAGCTGTAAAGAAAATAATCTCTTCTGGATATCAATGGGCTCGCTTGACCCTGGAGACAGTAACGCTGAAATCATTTTTTCTAGGATATCGCCTTACCCTCTGTCCCTGATATAATGTCGTTGGACTAACGATATCTGGAGCACTTCGGCATGCTTCCTGAACTCGGAGCAGGGTAGATTGACACGTACATCTACATCGTGTAAAAGGAAAAATGGGATATATATGAAAGTATACGGAGACACCATCTTGCCAACAAATGATGCTGAGAGGGTTGCAGTGCTTACAAGCTATCGATTTATCTGATCAGCCAGTGGGATGACTAATAGGGCTGGCCGTTCAAACCCCTCCTATATGATTGAATTTGAGTGCGCTCGCGGGGGGGGAAGGGGCTGTGCATTATGCTGCTGATGGAGCAACTGTTGCTGCTCGCTCAAGATTCGCTTCTCCCGAGCATGCGCTTGACGAACATATGCATACCGCTGAAAGTGATTCAGCGACTGAAGGAAGAGAACTCCGACCTGATCGTGAGTTAAAACCCGTCAACACCTGTTTCGTTGTTTTAAGATACGTACGGGAAAAGCTCGGAACTGGTTAAATAGGTCTATCGTGGCCGCTCGGACTGATTCTTTTTGGTGGAATAAACCAAAGGCCAGGGGAATTAGCCCTCCCCCATGGGGAATCAGGAACGCTAACAACTATGTAGATATTTGTTATTACGGTGGTGGAATTGCTTAAATCAGAGCAACCCACTTCAATAACTTGTTCGTGAGTTTTGACATTATCTGCGAAGGTACGCATAATCAATGCGGCTTCTGCATCAGACAATGCCCTTCCATGTCGAAGTCGGATTAGTTGATGCATGACATCGAAGCCTTTGATCGCGCTGTTGGCTTGGAACTTTGCAAAGTCCTGGAAGAATCCATCCGTGCCGTAAAACAAAACCAAATTTAACGCCGTAGTGTTAGACTTACCATAACAAAATAGTGGTAGCTGTTAGTTTTTCGCCAAGCCTCAATGCGTTGCGCATTTGCCGCAAGTTCTTTCATACTTGTCGCCTCATCGCTGAGAGCGATACCACTGCCTAATTGTGCACGTCGTCCCGGCTGCTCAGAAAACGAAGAAGACGGGTGTCCGATCTTGGTGGAGCCAGTAGCCTCTTCTTCGTAACGGGACGCCAGCCTTACAAATCGTGTTACATATTCTGTAAAGCGCATGCGCACAATACTTTCCCCGAAGTGATCGTCGATAGCTGATCGGATCTTTTCGTCAAACTTTCAGTACAAGCTGAGGCACATAGGACTGACTTAACTCACATCTTCAATGAAGAGCTTGTCAGCGTTGTTATCGGACTTGGAGAAGTCAGGTCTATTTCCTTGATTCGAACTCGCACGTGGAAGATCACCATCTTCGCTCGTCATTACCAACGACTCCGCTTTATGTGTCCCACTACGACTCAAAAGAGAAGCTCCGAGGTTCGCAGTGGCAGTTACCGGGTACGTGAGATGAATATCCTTAGCGACAGTGACAGTTCCGGAACCGATGACGAGAAGGAGATCCCAGGCCCGCGAAGATTCGAAAATCGGATTCGTCACTCCTGCGATGTAAGCAGGGCTGCACAAGGTGAGCATAGAGGAATATCCATGTTAGAGAGACACTTACACTGACTCCCATTCATCCCGGTTGTTAAGGTTGGCGTAGGGAAATGCACGTTCGATGAAACCTCTCAGGACAGTGCCGCAACCGGAGCCCAAAGCGCACGCTGAGAGGACGAAACTTGACACCTCGCCTGCAGGCCGTCGGTGACCAAGGAAAATGATACGCTTCCCGGTGACAAGGGCATTGAAAAGAATGATGATTGGATGTGTCTGTGGTCCGTTCGTGTGCAAATGAGGGTGCTGAGGACCAGAGACATTCTGATGTGAGGAAAATTCTTTGAAGAGGGTGATTAATGAATACTTTTTGAGTTTATTTCGTCATTAGTTCTCAATATTTGAATACTAGTTACAGAACGTACATCGCCAACCTCTTCTGGAAATGTAAAAAGAGGCATCTTGATCGGTATAGGGTGATCCTTATAAGCCACTGTAGTATGGTAGAAATGGGTATCCTTGGTTAAGCCAGCCCGCGAATGAGATTCAAAGTGAGGTGGTATAGGGGGTCCCGCTGCCCGAGTCGTCATATCCTTTGCATTTGTCAAAGAAGACAGAGAAGACGCGTCTGTAGACCTTCTTTTTCGCGAAGACGCCACCGTCATGTTACTATTTCCCAGAGAGAAGACACTAAGTGAATCTCCAGCATCTTTGCTAGCTGCGAGGTCCAAGCCACTCTCTTCCCCGACCCATACAGCGCTTCCTCCGAGAGAAAAAGAATTGTCTGAAGGAGAATCAGGGTTGGTGCCCAACTGTGCACTCGGGGCAGTGGTAATATCCATATTATCAGGAGTTGGTATCTCTCGCTCGCGAAAGCGATTTTCTTCCTGTCGTTGTCGGGAGAACAGCTCTCCTTCGAAGCTTGAATAAGATTCCCCAGAATTGGTGGACTTATGTTGTAAGGTGGATTTCGTACCGGCCCGGGGATTACTCGCGTTCCAGTTTTGCTCACGAGCTGCGAACTTTTCAGAAAAAATGTCTTTTCTTTCCGATGAACGCATCACGATCTTCTCCTGACGTGTTAACAGTGGAGCTCCTGACAGATCCATCGCGTTCACTGCATCAAACAAACGAGCCAGGCAATCTTGAGAAGGATCAGAAAAGTAATCGTCGAGAGCCATCAAAAGAAAAGGCTTTTTCAGGACAAAGATAAGCAAGATGGTGACAGTATCGGTATCCTACAGACCTTGAATACTTGTATGAATGGGTGTCTGGTACATATCGCTAGAGCAAGGACCTTCGCGCCACTGCATCGACATCATGAATGACCAAAAAGAAACAAGGCGTAATGTTACATACCGATCCAAAGTCTTGTCGTGCTTCGTGCGCACGAGATTCAAAACACATAATAAGTCTGGCTTATCCCTCGGTGATTCGTCTTGTTCCCCGGGCAGTGGAACTGCTTTGGTTTCTGGAGTTTCAAGTGCTAAGACAGGCGATATGGTATTGAAGGGTGTTTGATTGAGAAAAAAAACTGTCCAATCGTCTTGCTGCATCTCTGCGCCATCGGGGAGCATGGACATCGCAAGCACTCTGCCAACAGTTACCATTCAATCCACACACGACATAAGTGTTGAGTCGCACCCCTCATCGACACCTAATGGTTGAGGAAATTGATATTTAAGCTGTGCGCCCTCGAAAATATGAAATTCAGCAAGGAGAACGAATGAGCAGTGGTTGCCATTGCTACCCATGGCAAAGGAGACTAGCTGTACTATACGTGATCAACTTTGATCATATGGTATTCAGGCACAATTTAGGTAAGCCAGAAGTTCAATGACTTCATGCCGAAAGAAAATTGGGAACATTGGTAGATATGAAGTATGAGGCCAAATGAGGAGTTATCAATTTTTGTAAACGACACAACCCACACAAGAAGCAGTCCAAGAGATCAACATTACAATTAATCCCATCCAGTACCAGAAGCAGGGACATCAGCCCCCCATCCACCAGCAGCAGTTGGCTCGGCAGACCAGTCGGTGGGTCCTCCGGCAGCGGGTTCAGCAGACCAGTCAATCGCACCTGTGATGCTCCATAAGTTGAAAGAGAATGTATTAGCAATACAATCTTACCGCCATCCTGAACCAATGCAGGATTAATGCCTCCAGCCTGAGGAGCACCAGAGACATCCCATTCAGGAGGAGCACCTTCAATGGCACCCTGCTGAGCAGCAAGCTTAGCAGCAGCTTCCTCTTGTTGCTGTTTCTCAACTTCCTCAGGATCCCTATAGAAGAACATATCCACCATGACGTTCCAGCCATCGGGAGAACGGGGAATGGTTCCCCTGAGCCTCAAAACCTCACGAGCAAGTAGCCACCAAATGAGACCGATGGAGTGTCTTGTTTTGTTGTTCGTCGGAATAGCAACATCAACAAATTGGAGGGGAGCATCGGTATCCGCGAGAGCAATGACAGGGATGTTCACATAGGATGCTTCACGGATGGCCTGGTGGTCAACACGAGGGTCGGTAACGACGATAAGACGCGGCTCTTTGAACGACCGTGTGATGTAGTTAGTGAAGGAACCGGGAGTGAAACGGCCAGCAATTGCTTGGGCACCAGTGTTGGCAGCAAATTTGAGGACAGCACGGTGTCCATAAGGGCGAGCAGAAATGACGCAAACATCGTTGGGGTTCTCGACAGCAGCAATAATGCGCGCAGCGAGGACGAGCTTCTCCCAGGTCTTTCCAATGTTGATGATGTGGATCCCTAAAGAAATTGAGGATTCGTTCTGAATTATTCATCCTACCAAGAAATCGCACCATCACTTCTCCTCTTCCAGACGTAGGGTTCCATCTGCTTATCGCAGTTTTTTGTACCGATATGGCATTGCGCAGCTAGGAGAAGCTGAATCTCTTCTTCAGTAGCAGCGAGAATGGACGGAAGTTTGGAGGCCATAATGTAGTACCTGTGTCAAGTGTCAGCATCCAATAACAATGAAACGCATCCACCCTCCAACTCTCTTCAATCAACTCGTTTTTGGCTTGTGGAGGGGCCTGCGACGTAACAAAGACATACCGTGAAGCTTCGTGCTCGAGGTCGGCTTAAGCGACGTTCACGGACAGTTTTGGATGGTTGGCGGAGGCGGCTCCGTTGTAAAGTTTACCGAGATAGATTCCAATTTGTTCCCACGCCCCCTGAACTACTTGCAAAACTTGTCTGACTCAAATCTGACAGGTATTACCAAGCTCAACGCCTCCAAGCTCGCTCTTCAAGACTCTACCTCTGCTATTCTGACGGACAGTCAATAGGTGCCTATTATGATCCTTGATCATGAATTAGGATTTTTCAAGAGAGGCAAGTACGATGTAGAGTCGTCCTTTAACATCAGCCTGGTTATTTACATGTGGTGTTGTAGTAGTTCAGATTTTACGCTGTTGGGATATTATGACTTTACAGCACTAAAGCCTAGTCCGCTCTGAGTCAAGGGTCACATTCAGTCAATATCTTATTAGTTTTATTTGTCTTGGACGAGATGTACTTTTATCATACTTGAGCTAACGTCACGATCCTTGTGTATTTCGGTATGCATACAGTCAGATACTATTATGACTTTATGAGACGAGTGTTCCTAAATCATTTGAGCTGGACGAAGGCGCAAAAGTAATCAAGAGCAAACATCTGAAACAACGCAACTTATTTCTTACAGGGATTTCGGCAATCGACGCGACTTGACTAGCATTTTGAGCCCTCGTCGTCACTGGTCATCCAGCTATCTTTGGACGCATATACAGGTCTAGATTATATTATGGACGACGCCTCTTCTACCGGACGTACAATTGATATTGAAGTCGGCAGTCAAGAGGTCATTACCATCGACCTCGACATCCTTGACCCCAATCCTGAAGATGTACTGGATCTGCTGAAGGATGGCCAGTGCAAAATCTGGGTCTGGACCAAACTTGCGGGGGAATATTGGCGCAAGGGCTATCTGGAGGCTGCTGAGAAGATCGCGCGAACTGCTATTGAGTGTTTGTGTGCTACTCTCTTGATGAGACAATCCTGAATATCCTTTGCAGCTTTTCGGGCCAATGGAACCGAGTCTCATCTACCGCCAATCTATTCCATGCTGGCGAATATACAAATAGCCTATGCTCGGAAGGCGCCAAAGCTCATCTTGCCTGACGCTCGTGCGTGTCTTTCCCTGCGACGAAATATCTCTCGCATCCTTACATGTCTGCAACAGGACAGGATGATATGAAGGGAGAGAAGTCGAAGGAGGAGTACTATCGCGAAGCGGCGCAATTACTTAATGCAGGCGAAAGGGTAGGAACAGAGTCCGGGGAAGGCGTTAGAGGAGCATTATCATTTTTAACGCGTGGTATGAATTCTGTAACTTCAGATTGATGCAAAATAACGCTTCTTCTGGCGAAAGGTATCCAACAACTCGCTACAAGATCAATGGATGATGCACTACGATCCTTTGACGGTGTCTTGATAGAAAAGCCTACGAATGTAGTGGCACTTCTAGGCAAAGTTTGTAACCCCTCTGCCCGAACTTCCGTTAACTGAGTCACTACTAAGGCTCGAGTTCTGTATGCCCGGAGAAACTTTCGAGAGGCTCTTAGGATATTCCAGGACGTTCTGAGATACAACCCTAGATGTCTACCTGACCCACGCATTGGGATTGGATTGTGCTTTTGGGCCCTTGACCAGAAGTCGAGGGCCACAGCTGCGTGGCAACGTAGTATGGAAGTAGTACGTTGTCCAATTTAGTCCGATGTAGCCAGGGTTCACTCTTAATAGAATCCTTCAGAGTGGCCGGCTCAAGTGCTTCTTGGCTTGGAAGCCATCAACTCGAGCAAAAATGATGGTACACCAGAAGCGGAGCGGGCGAGTCTCTTCATGCATGGCACGAGACTGATCAATATGGCTTTTAAGTCAAACCAACGAAGCGCTGCAGCTGCCAACGCTTTGTGCGAGGTGTTCCTGAGGAAAGGAGAGTATGACCGGGTATGTCTGTCGCCGTCACTATTCATCAGATGTTCATTCTCTCAATAGGCTCTCAAACTTGCTGAACGGACCATTCAGTTTGCCGATACGCTCACCATCCTCACAGAAGGATATCTCAGAGCAGGCCGCGTTTCACATGCGGAAGGATCCTTGAGTGATGCTTCGAAGTATTACTCTGCAGCTGTAGAGGGACAGCCTAAACATGTTGTCGGGGCAATCGGGCTGGCTCAAATGCAAATGCAAAATGGTCAGTCTAAGACTACATGTACATTTTAACATTCAGAACTTGATGACGCTTTTGCAGATGAGATAGCCGCCGCGATTCATACCTTGGATACCCTTTTACAACCACCAAACGCCCAGCGTTCTATGGAAGCGACGGTCATTCTGGCCTCTCTACGCGCTCATCCGCGACCTGGAGTATCCAGCTCCGATGTTGCCCAAGAACGGGCAAAGGCTCGCGATCTCTTCGATCGAGTCATCAAAGGCTTCGAACTGGATGAGACCCGTGCAAATGGACACTCTGCCCCAAAACCTCCACGTCTTATTGTCGATGACATGGAGATGCACCTAGAGATTGCGCGCCTTTGGCAGGGGGAAAGTTTTGAACGTATGGGAAAGGCCCTGAGAGAAGCTTTCCGGATAAACGAGACTATCGAACAAGTTGACTCACGTCTTTTAAATAATCTGGCAGCTCTGCAGCAAATGGAAGGGCACTTTCCTGAAGCAAGGGCGCTATATGAAAGGGCTCTGACAATTGCAATGGGTCTTGTGACGGATCAAGGAGAGGCCATGTCAACTACAATTCTGTATAATCTCGCGAGAGTGTATGAAGAACAAGGAGAAGAGACGTTGGCAAAAGATGCATACGAAAAATTGGTGACGAGACATCCTGAATACGTAGATGGTATGCCATTAACTTTACCTTATAGCAACCGCTAATCTGAAGTCCCACAGCCAAGATTCGACAAGCTCAGATGCTGGCGGATCTCAACCGCCACAACGACGCTCATGAGCTCCTCAAGCAATGCCTTGTGTCACAGAACAATAATCTGAACCTCCGGGCATTTTACACTTACTTCCTCATTCAAACCAACCTTCCCAAACCGGCGAAAGAGTTCGTTTTTGCGACGTTAAAGGATCATGACAAGCATGACGTATTCTCATTATGCGCCGCAGGCTGGCTTTGGTATCATCAGGCTCGAGAAAGCCGTGATACTAGCCCCAAAGGGATCGAAGAGCGTCGACAAGGTTTCCGAAGAACCGCAGAATTCTACGAGAAAGCTTTGCATTTGGATCCACTATGTGCCTTTGCTGCGCAAGGCCTGGCGATCGTGACTGCCGAGGATGCCCTCGGTTCTCTGGGTGGTGCTCTGGGCACAGCACCAGGAGTGGATGATGTACAAAGGCGTATCAAGAATGCTCGCGAAGCCCTTGATGTCTTTGCAAAAGTCAGAGAGTCTATAGACGATGGCAGCGTCTATCTAAATATGGGCCATTGCTACTACGCTCGCGATGAGTTTGACCGAGCAATCGAGAGCGTGTGTTTCTCTTCTTGAATGATGATCGTATCATAACTCATCATCATCCAGTATGAAACAGCCTTAACGCGGTACAATGACAGCCACAACGTGTCGATCCTGCTGTGTTTATGCAGATCATGGTATGCAAAGGCAGCAAAGGACCAATTATTCAGTGCCATGAAACAAGCACTACGTTATGCTCAAATGGTACACATCACAATTTTTCCTGCCTTTCCCATTCATTTACTCGGAAAACAGGCATATCATATTCAGCCTAATGACAAAGCAATCGTCTACAACATTGCCATGATTCAGCAGAAGTCAGCTGAGATGCTGTTCGCAATTAGCCCTGCGAAGCGAACACTGAAAGACCTTCAGAGGGTCATAGATCAGGCTGCACAAGCTCAAAAGTATGATTTCTTAATATTCGGTAACATGCTTCTCAGCTTTCTTTTCTAGGCTTTTTGGGTCTTTAGCCTCTGATAAGTCATCCATGGTGCCATACAGTCGGGAAATTGCTGATCAACGCCGGAAATACGGCGACAGCATGCTTCGAAAAGGAGATGAACATCTGGCAGCGCAGAGACAGTTTGAATCCGAAGCGCAGGCAAAGATTGATGCTGCAAGACGTAAACGTCAGGAGGAGAAAGAGAAGCAGGAGGAAGTTGAAGTCAGTGATCTACCTCGTGACATCTTTGTTCACATTTTGATTTGCATTCTAGCGGCTCCGAAAGGAAGAATTGCGGAAGGAAGCAGAGAAATTGGCAGAGGAACGCAGATTGGCGCGAGAGAAGGCTATGCAATGGACACAGGAAGTGAAAGGGGAGAGCGATGAGGAGCGGGAACGGAGACCGAAGAAAACTCGCAAACCCAAGCAGGACGCCGGCAGTGGGGATGAAGCCGAGTCAAAGAAGAAGAGACGAGGGGGAAAAATAAAAAAGACTACAGACGGTGACGGTGAGGATCAGGCTATGTTCACCGAAGATGAAGACCTCGAGAGACCAGCAAAGAAGGTACGTCTGGTTTCTGATCGAACATTGAGATTCAATCAAGTGTGCCGTGTCCTCAGCGGCGTGTGAAGAAGGCTGTTGTGAGGGATGATGAAGAGGATGAGGATGACATGTCCCGTCTGCATACACAGAAGAGACAGAAAGAATAGTACGTCCCCCTTCCTGTGACATTGTTTGGAGTATTGATTACTCGCATTGTATCTAGCAAGAGTAAGGAATTGCTTTCCGATACAGATGATGAGATGTCATAACCATACCTGTACTTGGTTATGCCTTTGTCATTGATACGATGTTGGTGTGTAGTTTTATTTTGTACTTCCGATTTCCTGTCTTTTCCGATATCCACGGCGTTACACTACAACATCGTGATTTACACTGCCACGTAGCAATGTTAACGAGATATCAACCCTCAGCCAGGGGGATTGTTTCAATGAATACTTGCATCTTTTGGTCAAGCATCAGGCCTGGAGTTGAATTTTCCGATCTTCTCGCGAATCGCGCGAGCAATTCCCATCATTTCAAGGATCGATTGGTAGTAAAGTTACGGAGTAAGTGTTACACAGAAGTTAGACTATTACTTCGTGGTATACCCTTCGTTTTTCACACCGTCTCGGGAAGAAAAATCCTTCAAAGAGCGCTCTCTCATAAAGAATCGGTCGAGTCGGGATGGTCGCTTGGTCAAGTTTGTGTCACTCGGTTGTTGGTCTTGGTCAGAAGTGAAAAAATTGAGGACAGCCGACCAGAACCTATTTCCACTCAACGCCTGATCATCTTGAAAAAGGAACTGGTCCGCGATCTTTGCTAGATGCCTAGCCTCTGCAGTATCCCTTCTTGAGACGATACTGCTCGGTGGAGGCCTTTCTTCTCCATCAAGGGCCCAAGCCCAATTCCAGCTTCCTGACGACGTAAAAGACCCTTCTCTCCGTCCGCGAGAAGTCATAGAACTTGATGAGCCACTACTCTCTGTGTCACTAAGAATCAATTTGTGGTGAAGGGCAGCAAGGTCCCGTTTAATATCCCTCTTGGCAAGTTGCAGGTTGTGTTTCCGGTCTCTCTCGATTGCACGGATAGTATGAGCAAACTTCTTGTCAAACATAGCGCTCGCGTCAAGGTAACGACGAAGGGTCAGCTCTGACATACACCCGATGATATCTGGGTCAATGGTCAGAGCACTTAGTTCAGACTCTGGTTCTAATGGCCGAATAATCCCCTGTGTAGATATTCGTTCTCGTATCATGGTACCGTCCCATAGGTTTCCCTGGTTGGTCCGTGAATACAAGTCTTTGATCATTCGAAAAGGTAAGATACTGACGGACAATCTATAGATGCGAGGGTCGCCTGCAGTAACTTGAGGGGGTTCCTGATGCCACAGATAAGATGGTTCACTTCGGTCCGGAGACTGGGCAGGACAAGTGAGGACGAATGGATCATCTGTGCTTGCAAGGGGCGGAGCAGGTCCTTTCTGTATTACGCCGTCGTCGCTGGACGTCCTCGATAAACGAGATCGCGATTGGATCATCCGTGAGAATCTCGAGGACAAGGAGCGACTGAGAGACTTCCTTCTAAGACTATCTGACTTGACCGCAACAAGTGAATCTTCTCCTGCGTCCAATCCTCTCTTTGATTGTTGTTTGAGGTTCGGACTCAAGGAAGATTGTGGTCCTGCATTCATCGGAAAGTTGTTATCCGGAGTGAGAGGAAGGGCAGGTGTTATAGGAATGCCTGTGACATATTTGCAGAATGTGGCGATCGCACGGAAGCAGTACTTGGCAGGAGTGGTAAAAGAGAAAAGGACAGGCAAAACATGTGCTGCATCTATACAAGTGAATGAGAGAAGAGTATAATGAGCGATCTGCGGTGCTGCAAGCCATTACAGAACTAAAGGACTTGCCGTCATATACCTGGAGGTGGACCTTGGTTGGTCCACATCGGTCTTCTATTAAATTAAGCGAAGGGTAGAATACCCGAGAGGAGTCTTTAATGGGATACTTCTCGGGGTTTGCAGCCTTGTGGGCTCTGAAATGAAGACATCAGCAGACATAAGGATGGTGTGATGTGACGACAGACGTATAAATTATTTCGTCCCTCAAAACCTCTCTATCGCTGGCTATAAATAACAAAGGTGGCAGGCCACCAAGGTACGACATGACTGGACTGACAAGTGGGTGTGTCAGTAGATTGTTTTGTGTGTACAGATGCAATTGATTGCTAGTAGACAACGTATCGCCTGACCGAGATACAAGAGAAACTTTTTGATCAATGTGCTGAGAGTCGGATATGGGCAGAGACGTGGTAGTTCCAACGTCCACAGGTTGTCCAGCTGACGTCGATTGCGCCATGGAAAGCATGGTTGCAGTAGGATCATAGGGCTGATCTGAACGAAACACCTCGCGGATACGTGTTCTCAAGGAGGCATGCACACGATTGGACAATTCATCAGGAGGCGGAGGCCACAGAACACTAGGTTTCTGCAAAGAGAGACCCCATTCAGGAAGCACATCCTACACATCATGAGAGGAGATGTATGAAAGAGAAACAAAACATAACACACAGTGGCAGTGTTTGTGTGAATACTAGAAAAGGAGTGGGTTAGATCACACCAAGGAGATATCAGGACGCCACCAGCGGGCGTTGGCAAGCCGCTGTCACGTATAACTTGCAGAAGAGCAAGAGAAAGTCCTCCACCCGCGGAGTCTCCCGCAATGATAATGTGCGCAGGATTTACAGGACAATGTGCGGCACCAGGTGGAGGACGGATAAGATATAGGTCTAATACAGGGACCCATGTCAGTAAAAACCTTGAAATATATCTCAAGATGTTTACATGCAGCTACTAGATCTTGCAGAGCGCAAGGAAATGGATATTGTGGAGCTAGCCGATAATTGACAGCTGAAGATGAGTGTCAGTGTGTGCTGAATCCGAAACAAAATATTTCAGACCAAAAACACGACCATTAATCTTGCGAGCATGCCTTTGTATGCTGTAGCTTAAGGAAAATTCATCCTATGATTCAATATGAGAGGACTCATAGATACATACCGTTCTTGATCTACACTTCCGAAGTAGTAACCGCCTGTAGACAGATCAAAAAGGTGAATGTAGGCTTAAAACTAGTCAATACCGCCGTGTGAGTATAGAATACAACGCATCTCGTCCATATGTTTTTCATAGATATCTGAATCGGTAACCGTTTCTAACAAAGGATCAGGAGTGGGCAATGATCCACCGGAGGCCTCTTTTGTTTTCTCTTTCATCCTAGTTCGACGTTGAGCAGTCTCCCAGTCCTTCTTGGCAGTAATCCATTGAGCATCCACCCTGATAGAAAACCAGCATGATGATAGTAGTTGGACTGTTTTGAGCTGACATACCCATTGATCCCACGAACTTGCCACCATTTCACTCCACCAACAACACGCTGCGCAGCCTCCTTTCCTCCGAATGCAGTTATGAGTATTTTGGCGGCTTCGTCGCACGAAGCCATTGGAACTAAAAGTCGGACAACATGGACTGAAGGTGGTGACGGGGTACGAGTGTTTGCGAAACCTAGATGGATTCATTGTGAATCTGGAATCATTGAAGGATTCCTGTGTCACCTTGTAGATCTTCAACTGTATGACTGAAACGGTTTCAGTCTGAGGACAGTGATGTATTGGTGAGAACGCACAAACTGGCAGCGCGCAGAAATGACTTTGTTGATAAAGTAAGCCGAGTAAGTACCATAAGGATGCGATTGTACTACGTTGCTTACTTTGACAACATTGAATACCTCGTCATATAACAGTTCATCCTGTCTCAGCTGTGTAATTGTATTACCGGTCTTGCGACGTTCAAAGTAATGCTTGATGAGAGTTTCAAGAACGACAGGTCCCACTTTGAGACCAGTTTCGGTTGTAAGAGCGTTAACACGCATGGCTAGCTGCCAACCTCAGAGTGGACGAGTTAGAGTCGGAGACAGTGTGCACCAGGCGCAAGACATGCTACATCCGGGCGACAAAACACTTGATCGAGTAAGAGTCTGTTCGGGAATACTCACAATCAGAATCAGAATACGTATTTTGATGGCAGTAATTTTCCTAATTTAGAGTTTCTACGCGGATTATATATTAGCAGCGTGACTTTCAAAAGCAGTGATTATCGTAGATTACATTATATAATATTAGCGTGACTTCCAAAAGCAGACATGCTTTTTTCTTGCAAAATGGCCGAAACTCGCACCTCAGACACCTTTCAGGCACGTATAACTGCCCTTATCACAGGACTA
Organism: Termitomyces sp. T108; assembly: GCA_017657275.1. Lineage (NCBI taxonomy): Eukaryota > Fungi > Basidiomycota > Agaricomycetes > Agaricales > Lyophyllaceae > Termitomyces > Termitomyces sp. T108. Next base: position 439 of record JAGGAU010000098.1, on the reverse strand, counting down.
TCACACTTCTGCACTTACTGGAGAAGCCTAGGTCAATGAACTGATCCATGGCCATCCTGATCAAAATTACACAGTTCTTGGTCTTCATGTTTTTATTGCCTTTGTGGCAGAATTATGCTGATTGATTGATTGATTGATCAGTTTATTTTCTTCAAGACCTATTTTTAGTCGTATATACTTGAGCTATTCTGTTCTAGGTCCTACAGTACGGTAAGGTGTGAGAATTCCCACATTAGATCCCCACCTATCTGCCGCTAACGTGCCATCCCGATTACCTAAACTCTTTTATTCTCCGCAATGCTTGCCGGAGCCCGGTTGGTGTAGGGCTGGAACCCAATCGCCACAGCTGGCTCCCTCTAGCCGAACAGCCGGTAAGGGTCTCACGACTAACCCCCCCCTGCACCCGGATGGTATCTTCCGGAGATCAATCCCAGGATTC